>CATIWQ010119504.1:0-32064 GCA_949673415.1 Euphorbia schlechtendalii | reverse complement strand
TGCATATAAAACTCATAGTAAGAATACCATTAGATATTACTCCACTTAAACTTATCGGAAGCATTAAACTAAAACTATATAACTTATACTAATTCATGTTGCATTGAAATATAAATCAAAACTTACTTGGAATGTTGCTCTCGAATGTTACTCACCACTCATCCTTACCAAATGCTAAATGTTGTGCTAATAACGCTCAAATTCAACATGCACTCAAGTTTTGCACTAACATCAAAATACCTGACACTCATAATAACCTTGGACAAATGCTAGTAAAGTATAAGAAATGATAATGTATAAATTTCATGAAAATCAACAAAAAAAATTTCAAACTCTTTGATTTTTCATTTTATTTTATTTTTTTGGATTTTTCGGGATTTTTACAAATGCCCCCCCACACAAAAGAACGTAATGTCCTCATTGTGAGACATTATAAAAATCAAATTAAACCAAATCTAGTCTAAAATTAATTGAAAAAAATAAAGTAAAGAAAAGAATAAACCCGATCTATTGTGAAGGAGAATCCTGAGGACTAAGAGTGAATTGACAATTTTGTTTTCTAAAGAATGAAAGTAATTTCCGAATCATCGATTTATTACTTTTCTTTGAATCTTCTTGTCTTTCTTCATTACTCCAAGTTCCACTTAGCAATTATCTAATTTAAGCTGCATGCTTGCCTTCCAATCTTCCGGAGCTACTTCTTCTTCTTCTTCATCTTCTTCTTCTATCATCGGGGCTTTTTCTTTGCGATAGTTTACTGATGGATTTGATGGTCTGATAGATGAATCTTCTTGAGTCAAATTGAGTTTCTTAGTGCGGTTGGATTAAGAATAGAATGAATAAACACCTTCGTGTTCTTGGAGTAGTCCGGTGTTCTTCAAATAATTTCCATCCATGTAGCGAAAATACTCACCCGGTTGTTGGTCATAGGGGAGTTCTCCTCTAGCACCTAAGGTTATGGCAGTGATAATCTCGGCCGCTCCAATCTTACTTCTCATGCTTGTCAAGTTTTTCTTCATCATATCCCATATGATATCCATGAATTCCGCTTTTTACATCATCATAGCACAAGAAAGGACAAACAAGTCTTTCTTTTGGACTTTGTGTTCTCTACTCAACAAAATACCGAAGTGGAAAGGTATTTGTGGAGAAGAAGAATGCATTTATCCTTAATTAATTTGTTAGGGAAATTTTTGGGATCGAAGACTCTCTTACCCGATAAATTTTCCCAAACTCAATTAGGTTGAAATGAATCTGTCATGCTTGAAGAATTAGCAATCTCAAAACCGAACCAATAACCAATCATCTCTCTCATGACCGTGTATTGTTGTCCTTGATTACGGATTTGTATAGCCCTCTTCGTTAAATCTTTGAAATCAAATGTTACCAAACATTCAAGAATCCAATCTCGATTTTGTGGAAAGCGTATACTCACAAATCTTGTAAGACCAAAAGCCGAAAGGTAGATCTACATCTCTTCACAGAGATTCAAAGTTTCCAAGAAAACTAAATCGAGGAATATCATCCCGGTGATATCCAATTTTCTTAGCTTTTGAAATCTCTTACCCTCTTCTCTTGTCCTTAATGGGAAAGGACAATCAAATTCTTCTTGAAGTGATTAAGTTCCTCTCTTTTGTGGTGCACTCTTGACACGAATCATATTGGTTGAAGTAAGAGGTTTAGATGTTTTCTAATATAGAAGATGAGGAAATTAGAAATTTTGAAGGTTTTGTAGAAGGTGTGGTGGCTAGGGTTCAACTTGGACCTATTTATAGAGGTTTAAGAGGTTTCTAATTGGTCATAAATGGGATTATAGCTGTTTAGGGTCAAAACTAGCTGTTAATGGCAGTTTTAGCCATCTGTCGCGTGTCAATTCATGATCTGTAACTGTTATAATCTTACTATATCCTCATGAATGAAATAGAAAGTTTTATTTATCCAGTGATCAACACAAATTGTATCACGGTCGTGAGCCTCTCTACTCTTCAAATTTCTTCAATTTTTAGACTTGTACCTATAAAAACTTAGAAACACAAACACACATAAACTTTGTTAAATATAAACGATAAATATTAACTATTATACGTTGAGTAATCATGGTAATGATAGCAATTGAACATCAATGTCTTGTTGTTCTAATTCATTTTCATTTATAATAACAAGTACTTACATATCAAACATAACAAAAAGAAAACAAACAAACAAACAAACAAACACAAAGCATACGAAACACAAAACAAACCGAAATCTACCTATACAAATTTTTCTAAATCGGAAAGATGCGAATATTATCATTCAGGAGTTAAGGATTCAATCATCTGATCAATCTAATCAATCTAGTAACGTGACTCCCAGAGATACTTTTTGACATCACATAACAAGATATGGATATTGCTAATTTTGCGACGAATAAAGATTTGATCCTCCATTAATTCGTTCAAATTTCTCTTAAGATTGGTCGAACTACTCCTTTCTTCCCTAGTATTTTCTCTTTCACTCTTTTTATCAGCCTCAACTCGTTCGTCTCACGATTTCCAATCATAGGTTATTCCATTCTCACCAATACACTTAATTAGAAATCCTTGTTTGAAGAAAATTTCCGTAGTTAACTCCGGAATTTCATCTTCATCAATAAAGACTTCTACACAACTAGGTAATCTCCTAATTTATCCTAATTAATTCGCCATAATTCGACACCCATACGCTATCCTATCAGGATTAGTTGTGGCAGACATAAGAGTCCCCATCATAATCCCCGATACGTCCATAGGTAAGCAATTCCAAACCGCTTCCAAGATAAATAATTTTTCAGGATTGATCGTGTCAGAACTAGATCTACCAAAAAGTGAACTACTTAGATAGAAGCGTAGAGTAAGAAAACAGGAGTCTCAGATCCACCGGCTATAGGCAGATTCCTATTTGTATTCGTCTTTTCCAATAAGGCGATTCCATGTTGATAGTGGATCCCAGCCAGGAAGAATTTTGTAGTAACAATCTTTAGGGAACCCTAAGTTTTGCTCCAACTTCTTCCTTGACAATATATACGTCTTCCCTTGATGTCGATACTCTAAACATTTCATCTTAGAATTTGTCCATACTAGCGAAATCAGCATTTCCTTACAATTTTCTTCATTCTTTCCAATATTCATAGAGGAATAGAGAACCACGTTTAGGATTCCAAGGAAATACATTACCCTCTCATAGATTCCTAATTGAATGAACTATTCTTATGAATGACATAAGAACTAGTGAAATCTGCATCTCTAATGGTTTTGAAATAATCACCTTCCTCTTAAGAGTGAATAGGATAAGGCGCTTCATACCATTCTTGTAGGTCTGAAGGAGGAATAAGAACATATTTGTTTGAGTGAACCATTTTGATGAAAAGGGTTTAATTGATTTGAAGGTTTAGAATAGAAGTTTTTGATTGAAAGCAAAGGAAATTCGTAAATCTGAAGTGAAAAGTTATGAGAATCAAAGCCTATATGTAGAGTTTGAGAGAAACTGTCTAAAAACTACCAAAACTACTGCAGTTTTCGCTCAAGTCACGATCATGAGTATACTAAAAGCAAGAAACAGAAAGTTTTAAAGGGAAATTCACGAGCATGATAGACAGTCGCAAATGCAAATAGGAAAAATAGAAGAAAATCCTCTATTTGCCAAGAATTAAGATGAAATATTATGGCGTATCACCTCAAAGATGAATATTTCATAATCTTTTCATATCTAGAATGAAATTTAGAAAATTGTATGATATAGGAAATAAAACAAACAGGTAAAAAATTTAGAACTTACTTAACTTCCTCGGAACTTTGATCTCTAAAATGCACTTACCTTCCCCGGCAATGGCGCCAAAAACTTGTTCGCCACCTTTCTACTGATAAGTTTAATAGTTTGTTCACAAGATTCAGCTATATATCAATGTGCCAAAAACTTGTTCACGAAAAATATAGGTGTTGTCAGTACCTCTTATCAAATAGAAAAATGATGATAACTGCAAGTATACAGTTGCGATGTAGTTTTAAAGGGAAGGGCTAGCTCTAAAGATCAACAAGGAAGATAAAATAAGGAAAATAAAATATATTAAGGTAAAGTTTTAGGAAAGAAGGATAAGAATGAAAAATGAGTAAATATAGGTATGAGAGGTTAGAGAACCTAAATATATAGATTTTCCCTATGAAATAAGGATAGTAGAGAAAGCATGTAAGTTCAAAAAAGATGTTACGATTCAAAAAACTAATCTAACAGACTCGGTTCTAAATACTCAAATGTTCAATTATTCATCACAGAGAAACACATGAAATGACTTTTCTAAATCTAGCGTAAACGAATTAAGACTATCATATAAAGCTGGACAACATCAATACTATGATTAGTAGGGGGTCGCTCTCACATCGCCACATTTAGCAAGTTACCATTCCAAAAATGTTGGCTCACTAAACAGCGTTATATCACAGATTCAGTGATTAAACACGATATTGTTAACCCCCAAAACTACTCTTAAAATTAACTCCAACGCATATAACTTGATGAACATGAAAGACTTAACACGAAATCGCATTATGACACATAGACATATCATAAACTTTGAAATAGAAAGTATAAGTAGAAAGCAAAGCAAAGTTGTAAGGTATGTAAGTGAAAGCTAAAGTTGATCAAACCGTATTCGCTCTTTAATGGGAGTCGTCAATTCCCGCAATTCCTACTTCTGCTTTGAATTCCATCTTTGTGAATATCGAACAAATAAATATTGAAGAACGAAAACTTTTATTGATAAGTGATTTGCAAGTACACTTATACAACAATCGCTTGATAATATAGAGAAATCTAATGATCGAAACAGGGATTCGAATCACTTAAACATTTTTGCGCTAACACTTATGAACATAGCGAAACTAGACATTTATTCTCTATCTATACACTATTCACTATCTTTCACCCTTCTCTTCTACATGAAATTGGTGAGGTTTGGTACCCTATTTATAGATTTTGAAGGGTTGCATCTGTCCAAACGAAGGGTTATGTCCATTGGTGAATGATTGCATCTCTTCATTATGATTGGTTGAGAATCTTTGATTTAATCCACAATGGATAGGCATCTTTTCATGATTTAATCCATGTGAAATCTTTTATATGAAGTATAAAAATGACATAATTCATAGTGTTTAATGTGTAAAATTAATATGATAATAAGTGTAAATATGCACTTATCATACATTTATTTATTTTCATTTTTATTTTTGTTTTAAGCCTTAAATATTTATTTTGTTATTAACATATTTTTCATGCTTATTCATTGAGTTTTCTTTCTAGCGTGTACATGCCAAGTACGCATAGTTCGGGAGAAAGTTTGGCATCTTTCGAATAAAAAATAGAACGATTTGGTAGGATAAGGAAATGGATAAGTAAGAAATAAAGAAGAAGGATGGCTGAAGAAGATTAACCACAAAATGATCAACCTCAACCAAGACTCATGGATTATGTCATTCTGACCATCAATTGTAACAATCAGGGAATTGCTAGAATACCCATTAATGCAAATCAATTTGAAATCAAGCCTGCATTACTTCAAATGATTAGCAATAATGTGCAATATTATGGTCTACCCAATGAAAATCCGAATGCTCACATTGCAAACTTTCTTGAAGTCTATGTTACTTTCAAAATGCATAATGTTCCTGAAGAAGTAGTTAAACTTTGCTTATTCCCATTTACACTTCGTTATAAAGTGAAAGTTTGGTTGAACTCATTACCCCCAAATTCAATCACTACTTAAAACAAATTAGCCCAAGGCTTTCTAACTAAATATTTCCCTTCAGCCAAAACCACAAGACTCATTAAAGAAATCACTTCCTTTACTTAAACAGATAGTGAATCCTTGTACAAAGCCTGGGAACATTATAAGGAACTTCAATGAGTTTGTCCTCATCACGGTTTACCTTAGAATGTAATTCTGCAAACTTTCTACAATGAAATAAATCATGCAACAAGAGGAGCGATTGATACTATGGCTGTGGGATCTCTTATGAAGAAGACTAGTCAAGAAGCTTACAATCTTTTAGAAGATATGGCAAATTACAATAGTACGTGGCTAGTGGAGAGAGCACAAGTAAGTACTACTAATCCTACTCATTCACATGCTGCATCTACATCTTCTAGTTCAGTTAAAAAGGTTAATGAATTAGATTATGTTACTGTTATGCAAGCACAAATATCTTATTTATCTAATAAGATAGATAACATGAACATAAATAAGTGTAACCCTTTGACATGTGAAAATTGTGGTCAATTGGACACACTACTTTTAAGCGTAACTTTAACCCATGTGTAGGGGAATAATTAAGTTATGTTCAAAGTCAAGGGAATTCTTATGGCAATAATGGAAATAATTATAGGAGTTCTAATTGGAAGTATGGTGATAATCAATAAAAGAATTATCCGGGTACTGATAGAATAGTGTAGTTAACAACTAAAATATACAAGTTTCTGGAGGGAATTTGTAATAAGTAATCAGAGTCTGAAGAATGTCACAAAAAGTTAGAGAATAAGATGGATCAAATGTTTAAAAATCAATCATCTTCTATTCATAACTTGGAGATATAAGTTGGTCAATTAGCAAGTGCTATTCCATCTAGGGAAAAAGGCCATTTACCTAGTAACACTAAGGAAATACTAAGGAAAATATGCGTGCTATAGCCCTTAGTAATAGTAAATTACTAGATGAACCAAATCCTTTGTGTATGCTTGCTAATATTGTTGCTGAAGTACCGGATGAATATCCGAGTAAATCAAATGATAAAGCAGGAGAGGATGAACAACCTAAATTAGGAAAGGTTGATCCCTCTCAACCACCATTTCCACAAAGAATTAAGAAGAAGAATGAGGATAACCAATTTATTGAGTTTATCAACAAACTTAAAGGTTTAGAAATCAATCTTTCATTCATTGAAGCCATTACACAGATTCCTAACTATGTAAGTTTATTAAAGAACTTTTATCTCATACACGTAGTTTAGAAGGAATATCGAAAGTATCTTTAACTGAAGATTGTAGCAAAATAATAACTGATACAATGCCCACTAAACTTAAATATCTAGGAATTTTCACAATACTGTTTAAACTTGGAAACATCTCTTTTTCAAAATGTTTATGTGATCTTGGGACTAGTATAAATCTTATGCCTTTATCGATTTTCAAAGAGCTGAAGCTTGATGATGTAGTTAAAAGGACAAATATGGTCTTGCAATTAGCCAACCAATCTATGAAACGTCCTTATGTCATAATAGAAGATGTGCTAGTTAAAGTGGATAAGTTTGTTTTTCAAATAGACTTTGTTGTGCTAGATTTTGCATATGATGAAAAGTGTCCTGTAATCTTAGGAAGACCTTTTATGCATACTAGCAAAGCATTGATAGATGTTTTGGAAGGTAAAATTAAGTTAAGGATAGGTGACAATACTGTTGAATTTAACATGGATAAGGCTGATAAATACCCAATGGAAGAAGATATATGCATGAAACTTGACTTGATTGATGCTTGCATCCAAGAAGTTATTAAGTTGGATTTCATCCATGAATATGAAGTCAAGGGGTTGAGAAACTCCATTGATCACTATATCTCTTATGTTTTCCTAATATATATATATATATATATATATATATATATATATATATATATATATATGTAGTAGTATTTTTTATTTTTATGTAATAGTGTAGTTTTTCAAGTAAAAGAAAAGAACAAAATTTTTTGATTTTGGCATATCGTGACCACGACCTATATCGTGCTCGTGATCAGTATGGTCTAAACTCTCTTTTTCTATATAAGAGAGAGATGATCACGACCAGTGCGATTTGTATAGTATTTATTGTTGTAACAGCTATATTTTAACAGTTATATTTGATACATATCCATTGGAAAAGTAATTAATACCCTATTTTCTATATAAATAACCACTTTTCCTAGTTTGTTTTCACAATAACTCTTTTTCACAAACTCAATCCTTTGCAAAAGCAAGTTTTCTTTATTTTCCAAATCAAACACAATTCTTTCTTTCTTGAATTCAATGGCTCCTAAGAAGTCTGCAGCAATTAAAGGAAAGAACAAGTTGTATAACGAACAAAATAAGTATGGATGCCCTTTTCCAATTTATAGTGAAGAAGAAGTTGAAAGATACTTGAGAATCAAGAACTTCGATTTTCACGTACGCTTTCTGCAATCCTGCTTTTGCTATTGATGCTGGGATTCATCCAGAAGTAGAGGAGTATTTTTTGCTTTTTAGATTGGAGAAGTTTTTGAATATGCATTTTCCTTTTATCGAGGAATGGGTCCTCAAATTCTTAGCTACTGTTGCAGAAGATGGGAGCTTGATGAAAAGGAAATTCAGGAATGGAGGAGAAGAATATAAGTTCACTTTGATGGATTTAATCAAATGGTTTAGTTTTAGAGGAACATATGAGGAGATTGAAAAAGATGAAGATATTGATTTAACGGATGTTTGGACTAAGTTAACGGGATTGAATCGATACGATGTCAAAAACTCATCCAATAAAAACATTCAGAGTAATAGTCTTCTCTACCTTCACAAGTTTATTTCTCAAAGTCTTTTCTTCTAACACGAAACTACTAAAGTGTCGATGAAAGATTTGGTAATAATTGAGTGTGCAATTTTGCAATTACGGCCAAAGTTTCTGATGTATATTTTGGAGTCCATCACTAGTCTGACTACACTCAAAAAGGTTAGAGTTGGAGGTGCAAATACGATTTGCGGAATCATTTTGGGTGTGAAGAACCAACTACCATATCAATATAGTCCAAGAGAGAAATTTAACTTTATTGGAGGAGTATATATGAAGAGAGCAAGATTGGTTAACGAAGATGAAGGAAATTTAAATTTCTACCATATGGAGTAAGGGTAAGGAAGCTTAGACCGACAGATAGATCTACTTCTTGAGAAAATCAAAATGATGAAGATAATGAAGAAGTCCAAATTGGAAGTAGTGGATCAAGACAAGCCTCCGGGAGTACACAAGATACTTAGAGAGGAAAGTTCATGAAAGTTGTCGACCAAGCATGCCTAGAAATTGCCTTCATATAGCAAGATGTTCGTCAACTTACGAAATCCAACATTTCATTGAAACGCAAGTTGAACACATACTTCATAAAGCAGAATTTGGAAATCTCACCGAGTCCTCCAGATTTAAGTTCAGACGAATAAAACGGGTTCAAATTCTTTTTCTTTTATTTATTTTCTTTTCAGTTGTGTGTGATTAAGTTTAGATTTTCAATTTTAATAAAGTCTTCCACAATGAGGACATTGTGTTCTTTAGCGTGGGGGGCGTTTGTAAAACAATCCAAAAAGTCCAAAAAATTTAAAAAAAATGAAAAAATCGAAGAATTTGAAAATTTTTCTTCATCTTTGTGTTATTTATACATTATCCATACCTATACTATACTAACATATATTCCAAGGTTATTTTGAGTGTTAGGTATTTTATGTATGATGTTAGTGCATATTTCGAACAAAGTGTTTCGAGTATGACCACAGGTTGAGAGTGTGAGCATTTTCAAACAGCATTTCGCATTTGGCAAGGATGAGTTGTTAGTAACATTTAAAGCAACATTCCAAGTAAGTTTCGATATATATTTCAATGCAACATGAATTAGTATAAGTTATATAGTTTTAGTTTAATGCTAGCGATAAGTTTAAGTGGAGTAATATCTAGTAGTGTTTTTACTATGAGTTTTATATGCTATTCTATAATAAGTCCTATAATTATTGAGTGTGTTTAAAGAGTTGGGAAAGTATAGCCAGAATACTTTGAAAGTGATCAATAAAGGATGAGGGTATTGAGAGAAAAATCAAAAGAAAGAGAGGATAACTAAGGAGTTATGCAAAAGGTGAAGAATGGTATGTAGCAGAAACTGCGACCATTCAATGAGTGAAAAAAGAAAAAGTAGCATAGCATGAAAAATGGGTGCAAAGTACAAAGAAATTAAAAAAATATATGATTAAAAGAAAAAAATGAGAGAAAGTGGTATGGAGCATAAAATGCAATCACTGAAAAGGGGGAGAATGGTATGGAGCACAAAATGTAACCACTAAGAGTGTTTTTAGCATCCTAGGTTACCTAAAAATGCCTTAAGATAAAAATTTTTAATGTGTTCTCCTTTTGTCCTTTATACTTTATACTATACTTGAGAGAAGGAAATATTCGAGTAAGCATATAACACTTATATGAAGACGTGATTCTGTTGACCCTCAATTAAGAACAAAGGTATGCAACTAAACTATATAAATTGCACATTGCTAATTTGTGGGAAATTTCGAATCTTTACTTGAATCTTATGCAATGTGGGAATGTGGTTCTCACTACAATAGTCTTTCGCCAAATGAGGTACGAACTTGAAAACTAATTTATACACTTCTGTTGGCAAAAGTTAAGTGTGGGGGTGTGATAAGTGTATAATTACACTTATTATCATGACATTTTCAATCATTAAACATATGGTTTTGTTTCATTTTATACTTCATATAAAAGATTTCACGTGGTATCTACTTGTTTTTTTATGCAAATGCAGAAACTAGGTAAATTTAGGAAGTAAAATGAACAAAAGTGGAATTCTATGGAAAAAGAGTTAAAAAGGTGCAAAAAGATGCATGGAACTTAAAGAATTGGCAAATGATCGAAGATGTCAAATATCGGTAGAAATCGCAAAGAGGAATCATGTGAAAAAGTCATATCACGATCGTGACACATATATCGTGGTCGTGACTTGTTAACCTTCACAACAGAAAATTGCCAACCAAGTATTCACGGTCACGACATACATTCACGGTCATGACCTTGAAGGTTTTTGGTTAACTCTTCTCTTCTTTGAACCTCCAGATAAGAATGATCAACCACCATCAACCGCCATCAACTACCAACCGAAAAGACACCTTTTGGAAATCAACCAATCATGAAAAGGTTCCTTTCCATTGTGGATGAGGATGAATCTTTGCATTATATTGAAGTGATGCAACTCTTCACCAATGGACATGACTCTTCATTTGGATAGACGCAACCCTTCACACTTTATAAATAGGGTTCAAAACTCAACAATTTTGTGGTGTACATGTGGTGCATGGTTATGGCATGATTAGAAGACATTGAATGATAGTGTGCATGTGTAGATAGAGAGTGTAATACCTAGATTTCGCTACATTTAAAGTCTTAGCGAGAAAAATGTATAAGTAATTCAATTCCTATTTCGATCACTATATTTCTACACAATTCAAGCGTTTGTTATATGAGTGCAATTGCAAAGCACTTATCAACAAAATTTTTCATTCTTCAACATTCTTTTATTCGAGATTCACAAAGAATAGCATCCTAGTGGAGGTTCTGTACAAGTCGAGACCGAATTCAAAGTAGATGCTAGAATTGTAGGAATTGATGACTCCCATTAAAGAGTGGATACGGTTTAATCAACTTTAGCTTTCACTTACATACCTTACAACTTTATTTTATTTTCTACTTATACTTTCTATTTCGAAGTTTATGATATATCTGTGTGTCATAATGAGTAATTCGTTTTGTATCATTTATATTAATCAAGTTATATACTTTCGAGTTAACTTTAAGAGTGATTTCAGGGTTAAAAAAATTGTGTATAATCACCGGATCTGTGATTATAACGCTATTTAGTGAACCGACATTTTTGGAGTGGTAACTTGCTAAATATGGCTAATTGAGAGTGACCTATACTAATCATAGTAATATAGTTATTCAGGTTCTCAAAAGTGTCGTAATTCGTTTACTCTAGATTTAAAAAAGTCATATCATGTGTTGCTTTGCTGTGAATCATTGAATATTAGGGTGTCTAGAACCTTATTTGTTGAATTTATCTCCTGTACAAAATATTCTTGATGATTTTGCATGTTTTTATCTGTTAAACTTGTTCGTAGGAATATTCTCTATATTTTACATCTTCTCTAGTCTGTTCATACATCTATCCATTCATCTGTCTATCATCCAAAACCCTCCAATATAAATTCCATATTTTCGTTTACCCCGTAACTCTAGTTGGTCTTTAGAAATGTTTTCTTCCCTATGGGATCGATATCTTTTAAAACTACATCAAAACTATATACTTGCAGGGTCATCATTTTTCTATTTTGATGAGCGGTATTGACAACACCTGTTTGTATTTTGAACTTTTATCTTATTGGTAGAAAAGTGGGGAACAAGGTTTTTGGCTTCATCACTGAATATAAGCCCTCTAAATTAGTAAAGTCAAAACCTTGCGATCAGATGCCTAACTTGGCTTCTTCTTCACTTATTCATAAATTTAAGCTTTGCAATCACGTTTCCACTATCTAGGCCTTCGGCATAGGAAACATAATCCTTTGGGTTTCCCCTTTTCAATAACCACATTTCTGACTTTCCTATCGATGGGTTTTAAACCTTTACCTTTAATGCAAGGTTTAATTATAAAGGTACATGGTCCTCTTGCCACCAGACCTTGCTCAAAACTTCTAAGTTTCTTAATAAACTCAAATGTCTTGTTAATCCATTTTTACATAAGATAATCTTTCACAAAAGGTGTATATTTATCAGATAGGGTTCGTATCATTAATTGTATTTCATGCTTAGAATCTTTCTCAATTCCTATTTGAGCCAATCTTCTCGAATACTATAAGTATTCAATGCATCGCTCGGTGGCCAGGATCCCATAATCTCTCCCAGAGTTATAAAGGAACTTTAAAATTTCATTCCACTCAACTTTCATACCTTTATGAAGTCCTCTGAGATGAATTAGTATGGATTTTAAATCCATACCTTCATGTTGTTGCTTAAGTTTCAAGCTCATGGTCTAGAGCATCACAAGTGATACGACGAAAGCATCTCTCTTATGCCTAAGTTATGATTCTTTCTTTTGGATGGAAATGTCAGCATCAAGATTGACTGGTTTTTGATTATCCATGACATAATCCATGTCGCTTTTCTCAAGTTCCTTTTTAAGAACTTTCAACCAGTCATCAAAATTGATCCATGTCAGTTTGGTGTCAAGTATCGGGCGAAGGTTCATATTTGGATTCATTTTTCAACCTAGATATAAGATAGAATTTTTTTAGACATTAGCATATGTACATGCATTTAATATAAGGTCTTTAATTAAACACATAATTTCCTACTATTTTATCGACATTTAAATATTCCTTTCTATTAAAATTTGGGAAATCTGGTTGAACCAATTTTCCTTAGTAGGTAGCATCCATAGTTAATCATCATGACCCCCACTATTGTAGGTCAAGTCATAACAATATAACCATGGTTAGAACCCATCCATTTGCATCTCTTGCAATTGCTAATCTATTTGATTTCTCTTTCTCGAGATGTGCATACCTAATTGTACGACTCCTCAAATGTGTCTCCAATTTGGCATTAGCTCCAATAATATGGACAACTAACCCTCTTCGGTTAAGGAATTAACCCCATCAACTCTCATGACAAAGAAAATGTTAAGGGAAGGCATGTTGTACATGTGCTTACATCCGTTAATAAGGCTCGTATCACGACTTATGACAGGAAGACATTTTTCAACCTTGATATAGTTGTAGGGATTTCATTGGTCCCATTGGACTTGCCCTAGTCTAGGTCTTATTTGATGGATATGATTATGAAATATTAGTTCCGGGCTATTAGGAATTATTAACTCTAAGGGAACATGCTATGATTGGTATATCATAATCATTTCATTATGCCAAGACTCCACATAGCACGCAAAACAAACAAGGTCAATGTTTAAGTTTTTGAACCTATGTCTACATGTTTTAATATTAACAACTTGAACAATGTTTGTAAAAACATATGCAGAATAAATTCCCATACTAGAAATCGACTAAGTCAAAAACATCTATACTTGAATCTAAAACCAATGATAATTTCCAGGTAGGAGAGGCCCCCTTGATGATAATGAGCATCCTTGTCCATTCATTGCCAAAATTACCATGGGCACTTTGATTCGTTATACCATGGATAATTATGATTTAAAGATTTCATTCTTTAATTAAGTAAAGTACGAGATGAACTTTAATTAAAGAATTTATCCGTGTGGTAAAACATTGCTAATTTTATATGATAATCACCTAGACTAAGTTTGAGCAAAACCTTAATCTAGTTATCACATCATTTTCTATAACAGGAATTGAAAACCTAAGTCATGCATAGAAAACATAATCAATTCATAGAAAATCACATTTTAACGTATTACAATCAATCATGCATAGCATAATGCTGGCTCTAATACCATTGTTGGTTAATCAAGATAGTAATTGAACATTCATAGGTTGCAAGGCGAAAATCAAAAACTTAAAATTAACTTGAGGATCTCCTAAAGCATGCCATGATTGTTATAATCTAGGTTCAAATGTTCCATAGATGCTTTTAGGTTTATAAAACATATAAAGAAACCTAGCATCTAAAGATTAAAGCATTACAAGTTGATGCGTGATTGATCTCTCTTTTGGTAGCGGTGTTCCCTTTTCGAGCAATTCCAATAGCACAAGTTACCAAACTAGGAGAGCCTCTATGACTTGATCCCATGGATCCTCACTGACCAAACCCTCAAAGAGGTAGAAGTTGCTAGAAGAATAGAAGTTGCTAGACTACTTCTAAATCAACACAAAAATCTGAAACAAAAAACTCACTTTAACCTTGAGCCTTCTAAAAGAACTCTTCAATTTGATTGGAGAAACTCATGGAGGATCTCACACAACAAAAGAAGAGGAGAGTAGAAATCAAAGAGAAAACAAGCTGAAAGCTTTTTGGTTTATTTTATTTAATGAGGCTTTGAAAGCCTATTTATAGGGAAAAATGGCGAAGTGTTAGACTCCCCCTCTAACTCTATATCAGATGGGATAAACCTATCCCATGTATATCAGGTCAACTACGTTGATCAAGGTGACCCGCGGGTTGACCCTCGTGCCACATAAGGGAAGCCCTAGCGGGCTTCTCTCATATGCCGAAAGCTTAAGCTTGCAGCCCGCACTCTCGGGCTTGTAGTTGCAAGCCCGTACAAGGGCTACCATAGGCAGTGCTTGCGCTTTTGCAGCCCGCTATCACCCTCGCTTGCCCTGCACGGGCCCCACCTCGAACAACTCATGTTCTTTTCGGGGCTCACTTGCAACGGGAAAAATCCCTTGCTCGCTTTTACTATTTTTCCCTATCTTTTCATTGTTCCTTTGAATTATTAATTCGGCTAAACCAAATAATAATTCCTCTCATTGATTTCACAACTTGTATTTTCGATACAGATTCAGTCCATAGGTTCTTTACATGGTCCGATAAAGACCCAAAGTGTGTAACCTCATAGGATCCCAAAGTATAGAGCCAGTAGAGGTTAACCTAAACTTGGCTTCCTACCTAGGAACCTTTAGGCTCACTGTTCTAGACCGTTATGGAACCCGATAGCTCTAGATGATAAAATGGGCTTTCCAGCAAAAGTGCATAATCCCTTAATACTTGGAATGTTACGTGCCTGTGACTTGATCCAATTCTGCACTAGTAACCAATTCAATACGCTCCTTCCATCAAGTTAAGTACCATCTAGTTTATTGAGCTCAGATTATGTTTCAGCTCATGTAATAGCTGTAGCTATCCTTGAATTAGACTTGTTCACAAAGAACACCACCTAGCGGTTTTGTATCTTGATTAACTAGAAACCCGTTCCATCAATCGTATACTCTAATCATAGGTATATGAGTGTGTCACTTCAATAAGGGGCCCTAAGGTACATCTCCATTACATTACTATATCAGGAGTGATGGATCCCATCTTGACTACATAGCTTACCAAAATGTGATCATCGATATATCTGTAATCACCAGTGTCATCCTAATCTCTAGGGTATGAATAAGTATGACCCAAAGTATAGCAACTCCTACATAAGGTAAATGGTATCTCAGGCTTGAGGATACTTGTACTGCTAATGCAATAAGACATGATACCAACACATGGATATAGTTATTTTCGAGTGTCTATCTTATGGCGGTCTCCAATTTATTACCCGAATACATTCATGTGTTAACTCAAGATACCACCTTCAGCTCATGAGATAGGCCGCTTGGAACTAATCCAAGGAGTAAGCTTACTTATAATTGTATAATTACACTTATTATCTTGATATTTTTACTTATAAAATGATATGGTTGAAAGTCATTTTATACTTCATATAAAAGATTTCAAGTGATATGTAGTTATTTTTTATGCAAGTGTAGAAACTAGGTAAATCTTGGGAGTGAAATGATCAAAGATGGAATTCAATGTAAAAAGAGTGAAAAAGATGCAAAATGATGCATGGAACACAAGGAATTTGCTTAGGATCGAAGTTGTTAAAGATCGGCTAAGTTGCAAAGAAAAATAATGAAGAAAAACACATGTCACGATTATCACACCCGTTCGCGGTCATGACTTGTCATCTTTCACAAACAGATTATTACCAACTATTGTTCATGATTGCGACATATATATCGCGCTCGTGACTTGTGATAGGTTTTGATAAACTCTTCTCAACGTTCAACCACCTGATAAGAACGAACAACCACCATCAACCGCCATCAACTATCAGATGAAAAAAACACCTTTTGGAAGAAATCCAATCACGAAAAGGTGCCTTTCCATTGAAGATGAGGATGACACCTTGCATCCAATCACATTGAAGTGATGCAACCCTTTACCAATGGACATGACTCTTCGTTTGGATAGACGTAACCCTTCGCACTCTATAAATAGAGTCCCAAACAAACCAATTTCCTGCATGATATGGTTGATGCATATGAAGAATGCGTGTATGCATAGATAGAGAGTGAAAATTGTATAGATTTTGGTATGTTCAAAGTGTTAATGATAAAATTTATAAGTGATTCTATTCTTATTTCGATCACTAGATTTCTCAACAAATTTGAGCGATTGTTGTATGAGTGTAATTGAAAATCACTTATAAATAAAAGTTTCTATTCTTCAACATTCATTTATTCGATATTCACAAAGAATAGCATCCTAGCGGAGGTTCTGTACGAGTCGAAACCGAATTCAATGTAGACGTAAGAATTACGGGAATCGATGACTCCTATTAAAGAGTGGATATGGTTTGATCAACTTTAGCTTTCACTTGCATACTGTGAGCGGATGACACGGAGCAGTGGACCGAGAGCGCACGGGATGAGAGGCATGGTCCACCGAGGTGTTTGAAAAAGATGCGCGTCGAGTCAAGGACCTGGGAAAAGGTTTTGAAGAGAGGTTAAAAATGTTTATTCAGATTGGTTAGAACCCGAATCCACCATATCTTAGTGTGGAGTCGCCACCTGGATTAGCTCTTTCTATGAATTAGAGTCTTGTGAGGCTTAACATCCGGAGATGGCCCACCAAGACATAGAGATTCGGGTTCGAGATAAGTTGCTTATTTCTTATTGAATCACATTATATTACATCTACAGAAAACTATGTTCTCTTAATTATGCATATTCGCACTTACTTCATTTTGAGTTTGAAATGAATGATTTAACACACATGCGAAAAGCAGTAAATCCATATGTCAAGCATTAAGTAAATGCGGAAAAGTAAATTAATAAATTACAAAATACAGGGGATGCAACCGCCCACCTAATCTACTTATTACAATTCCTATAAATTACTTACAATACCCGAAGGAAGATAAATCCCTAGGCATACATCTAACCTACATCCACAAAGGTTAGCACAAGATATGGCACGTATGTTCGATTTAGATTTAGTGAGGTGCGTGTGTCCTAATTAAAATATAGGTGGTTTAAAGTTGTTATTTTAAATAAAAATGGTTCATTTTTATTTACACGTATGTTGGTCGATTTTATTAGTGAAAATGACCGCATGGCAATGTGGTGAGGATTGTTATCCGGGAACACGTTTTAATCCCTTCATGGGAGTGACCTAAAACAATATTTAGAAAGATATATCTAGGCCAAACATGCATAATATAGCCATCGTTTGGGTCAACAACGGTAACGATGTCATTCATATAGTTATCGACTTCCTTGTGAAGGGCGATATCTATATGAATGACCCGTAGAGCTTCTGTTGCTACTCTGAACATCAATTAACATATTAACACATTAATAAACCATTTAAAATCCTAAATAATTATGATTTGGTTGGTTACCCTCAATGATGTGTTTCCAAACTCAGAAGGGTCTCAACGGGTCATTCCGGGCTTAAACGGTTTTAAATGGAGCAAAACAAAGCAAAACTGCATTCTGCCAGGGCCAATATCATTAACGATATTGGTGACATCATTAATGATATCACCAATATTTTTAATGGTATCAGGTGATATCTTTAACGATATCGAGTTTCCAGACTTGCATGAAAACATAGAAAATAGCAGAAAATAGCAAAAACAAGATCCACAACTTCAAACGATCATAACTTTCGCTATACTTAACAAATTTTGATGATCTTTATCATTATGGAAAGCTTAGGATGTGTAGAATATTTATATGTAAAGAAAATAGTCAAAAAGATTCTAAATCATGATGAAAATCGCTAAAAATAGAATGGTGAGCTAAAACTGGAAATAACTAAAAATAACCAAAAAGAAAATGAAACTTCAAAAAGGAAAGCATATAAAAATAAGCAAAAACTCTAGGAACTTAGAGGCTTACCTTGCTTGGTCCACGAAAGTACCCGGAAAGTCCTCCCCGTTTTTTAGGCTCGGTTTTGCGATTTTTGGCGAAAATGGAGAATAGAGATCTCCTCTTAGAGGGAAGGCTAGGCTTCTAGGATATGGCTTGTAAGGAGAGGAAGAGAGGAGGTAGGAGTCCTTCTTCCCTTAGATTTCAGCTTGAAAACACTTGAAAAACTAAAACTTGTGAGTTTTCAATTTTTTTGTTTGGTGAGAGCTCTATACATGGTTTTTTGCTCGTTCCTTCTTCTTGCTGGAAATATTTTGAGCTCCCCCCTCCTTTTGCTGCAAATTCAGCCCCCTTACGGGGCTCCCATTAATCTAAAAAGTCCAAGTTGCTTTAGTGGTTCCACCCACTTGGTTTTATCTCTTCCATTATTTTCTTCCCCCTTTTCTTGACTTAGTGGGTTCAACATTATTTAGGGAGGCTGCCATTTGAAGAATTTCTAAAATTGGTGTGGAATGATGAGTTGTTTTCATTAAAAAATGGAGAAATTAGCTTCTTGGTCTATCTGCCAATTCAATGTCATTAACGACATTAGTAATGTCGTTAAGGACATTGATAATGTCATTAACGATATTGGTAATGTCGTTAATGACATTGCAATGTTGTTAACGATATTGCAATGTCGTTAATGACATTGCATGGTTAGATTGGGTTTTCATTTTGGGCTTGGGCTTTTTTAAGGAAAGGAAGCCTAAAGAAACAAAGCAGATGATTTTTGGGCGATTTTAAGACCCTGCAAAATGTGTAATGCTAACAAGGGAAAAATTATAGCTTCATCATCAAACTCGTGAGTTAGGAGTAAAAATCCCGTACTCATAGACTACCCCTCATGGGATCATTGCTGATATGAGATTAGTATGGTCCCATGATTGAAAGAGCAGCGAGGTTTAGAGATAAAACCTACCCGATCACGATTTGCACTTCGTTGGGGATGATGGTTGGAAGCTTTCCTATTTATGCATCTTTCGGGAATTGATCTCTTGATGCCCCATGGTGAATTGCCCAGTTAGCAATGACCACCCCCATGGAGGTTGACCTTCGAGTGATTAATACTGTCTGAACCGTTGGGGAGAGAATGTTATTCGAGCGTCCCTATTCTCTTGGTTAAGAATCCCAAACGTGGACTGTAAGAAGTTCGCTGACCGTAAAAGGCTGAGACAAGGCGTAAAATAGCGAACTGTAGGAAGTTCGTTTGGCTGTAAAAAGCCTAAAAGTATGGCAAACTATAAGGAGTTCATCCGACTGTAAGAAGTCTAAAGGTATGGTGAACTACAGGGAGTTCATTCGACTGTAAGAAGTCTGAAGGTATGGTCAACTACAGGGATTTCATTCGATTGTAAAAAGTTTAAAGGTATGACGAACTGCAGGGAGTTCATTTGACTATAAGAAGTCTAAAGGTATGGCGAACTACAGGGAGTTTATTCGATTGTAAGAAGTTTGATGGTATGGCAAATTGCAGGGAGTTCATTTGGTGAACTATAAGAAGTTCAAGTGGTGAACTGTAGGAAGTTCAAGGTGAAAATTTCAAATGGTGAACTATAAGAAGTTCATGGTGAACTGTGAGAAGTTCAAGGTTTGGCTGTAGAAAGTTGAGGTAAAAGGTGAACTGTAGGGAGTTTGGTTTATTGTAAAAAGCATGAAAAATATGGTGAACTATAAGAAGTTTGTTTGGTGAACTGTAATAAGTTCAAGTGATGAACTGTAAGAAGTTCAAGGTGGTGAACTATAGCAAGTTCAAATGGTGAACTATGAGAAGTTCAAGGTGAACTGTGAGAAGTTTGATTTGATTATAGAAAGTCGGGGTAAAAGGTGAACTGTAGGGAGTTCGGTCGGTTGTAAAAGGCATGAAAAGGGGGTGAACCATAAGAAGTTCATTTGATTGTAAAAAAAAGTTAGACAAAGATTCGGATTGTAGAAAGTCTTGGAGGGTGTGCGGACTGTTGAAAGTGTACGGTGGATGCCCCTTGTGTGTTGACCTTGGGTTGACTGTAACCTTTGAAACTACTAGGGAAAAGGATGAAAGCCTTGTGCTCCATGCCTTTGATGATATGTTGATTACTATGTGTCTTTGTTGAAATCTACCATGGGATGGTTGATCGTTGCGATCTGGATTGGATGCCCCTTATGAGTTGAAGGGGTACCTACAAGAATGAGGAATTTTTTTGGTAGATACTTGTGACCTATGTTTCAATTCCTTGATTGAGATTACTGAAAGCAAAAATTTTTTCCCCTTCAATCAAGAATTAAAACATGAGGGTTCTGAGAAATATTTCTTCAAGCCCATGACAGGCAAAGAAATTTAAGTTTTAGATTTTCGAGGATGTCCCGATGGCTGCTCCGTTGTTTTGGGAGGCTTTTGTGATGTTGTTATGCTGCTTGAAGGAGGTTGAAATAGGCTTGAATTGACTATAGGCTTGAATGGGCCATCGTCTTGTTTGTAGGTTCTTCCCGTGGAGATGGAGGTTCTTTTCTCATCGGAATGGCATTACCTCGGTTTTAGTATCCCCTTGACCTGTAAATGATATGATGTGTATGCATGTATGAATGACTTTATGCATGAATAACATCTATCATATGATGTATGTTCATCTGTTGTAGGTGTCATTGGCTTTGGAGTATTGGGCCCGGCCGATAGCTGAAGCATTATTGCATGAGGGGCCTTTCGGAGGTTTCCAGGTTGATACCTTCTTATGTTGGTGCATGAGTGCCCCCAGGATTTGTCTTGTTAGGGATTCCATGGATAACTCCTTTAGAGTGACGACCATGGGTTCGTTGAATTAGATTCCAATTTAAAGCTTGGACGTGGTTTGAGGAAAGTCTAGATGAGTCATTGATTTTGAAGTGTGTTGGTGAAGATCATTTGGAAGCCATTTGTCTGAAGTGTTGGAGGTATATAATGCCATGCACATACCATTCTGAGGAGGAGATGATGATTTTAATATTTGTTTGGTTCTAAGTTTTGCTTGTGGGTTTTCAATCTATCGAACCTTGTCTTAATTTTTGCCTGGACCGCCCTTTCAGGTTTTCAATCCAGTATACTTATTTTTCTTTCTTTTATTTGTTGTTTCTTTTATGTTCACTTGCGATATTCTACCATTGGTATGTAAGCAACCAAATTAAGCATATGCATAAAGATTCAGCAAAAATGACAATTCATTGATGAACTTAATAGGGGTATAAATGTTTCAAATGACTTGACTTTTACCATTCATTAGCCTTTTCAAGTTTTCTTACAAATGTGGTTCTCTTGATGTCCTAAGTTTTGCCTGAGCTACCCTTTTCGGGTTTTCAACTTAGCGGACCATTCTTTTTGTGTTTTGAAAATAGGCTTTAATTTTTGCTCAACTAACAGAGTGTTAATTGATAGGCTAAATACAAATTTTTTTTTATTTGTACCACTTTTTATTGATTTATTTCTTTCACCTATGCATGATAGCAATTGTGTAACACTTGGTAGACCGATCACCGTCCATGTTCATGACTTCAGTTGTGGTCTCGTTTAGTGTTTCTGATCGATTGGTTGGTGCTCATGCCACTTTGTTGGCTTGAGGTGTACTCGATGATGAGTCTTGATCCTCGACGTTTCCTTTGATGGTGCGATGATTGCCCCATAAATAGTAGCAAGCCTTGTGGAGGAGTTGTTGATGTGTTCAACAATCTTACTCCTTTTTATCTTTAGTATTGACTTCCGTTTGATTATCCCTTGAATGGTGGTGATCCGTGTGATGGAGTTATTGACGTGTTCAGCGATTTGACTCCTTCTTTGTGGCATTGCATCGGTTATTTTTTCTTATGAATGGTGGTGATGGAGTTGTTGATGTGTTCAACTATCTGACTCCTTCTTTGTAGCATTGCGCTGGTTGTTCTGTCTCAACTTGCTTGGTCAACATTTTAGCCTTATTCTAACTCCAATCATTTTGATCTTTGGATGAGTCAGTGGACGTTTCATGCTTGGAGATCCTTCCATTGATCTTTCATCTTTGTATTATGGGGTAATTGCTATCACGCATTGTCTAAGTAGATGTATTTATCTCTCACTTTCTCTCAAGAGTCAAATCATTTGAAATTATTGTGGGGAATCCATTTATAAAAAATTCATTTCATGAAATGATGTGTCATATGTGTTAAAAACAATATGTATATGCTTAAGAGAATGCATGATGTGATTGATAAAATATCAAGCAAATAAACAAAGTTCAATTGAAAATTCAAAAGCCCTGTGGGTAAAGTAGCTAAATGCTAAATTATTACATAATCAAGCATGTGTTATTCTAGCGATCTTCAGATTCAAAGTGCTCCAGGGATTCGAAGTGATCCATCCTATCTACCTTCTCAAACACTTCTTGTTAACTCAAGAAGATGTATGATCCAAATTTGTTCTTGTATGATGGCAGTAAACCATACAGAAGCTTGGTTATTGTCTCTGGTAGAGTTAAGTGAGCCCGAAGCCTAACCTATGTGGCCATCTAGTTTGTATAGCAGGATTTGAAGTTCTCACCCTGCTCCTGCCTTATAGCTTCTAGATGTTGCATCGTGGTTTCCATTTGAGAGTTGAAATCGCAATTCCCCAGCATGGCTTGAGCGAAGCTATTCCAAACGGTAGTTATGTCCAATGGAAGGTGGTTGTACCATTCATTAACTGGGTAGCCCAAGGTGACGACAAAGAGCTTAGCCATCACCCGTTCGCTGACCCCTAATGCTCTCATCATCGTTTAATAATACGTCAAGTGAACACGCGGGTCACCAGATCCTATCTACTTCTCACACTACAACATTGAGAAGTTTAGGGGTAAGCTATCTTCATCCTTGATTGTTGGTTATGCTGAGTTTGAATTCATGAGATGACCACCGTGAGTGGCCAAGAATTGTTGCCATAGTTCCACCATTCCTGGTTGTTGGAGGATAGCATTCCTTGTGCTTGGATAAGAGCCATATTGCCCTTGGGGATATGTTGCAAAGTGGGGCAGTTAAGGTGCCTGGAACTGTGAGGCGGTCGAGGTATTCCAGTTAGGAACAGGGTGTTGGGTCATTCCTTGGTAGAAAGGCCCTAATCCGAATGTCCGCTGCATAAGCTGCCCCTGGAATTATTGGGAAGGATTGGAGAAGATATATCCTGGTTGCCCAATCGGAGCCTGGTTCAGCTGACTTTGTCCTGCCCTAAACTGATAAAAGGTAGTTGGGGGCACCATGTGTGAGGTGGGAGGTCCCCCTATTGGATTAGTGTTGTAAAGGGTGATCTCCGAGTTGGACGCTGCGTTCTGGGCCCTCCCGACATGTAGGCGAATGAGCGATGCTAGCTGTTCGCTATTGGCAAAGGCATCTAAGGCAACTGCAATCTTGGCACTCACCGACGACTGCTGAGAATTTTATCTCGTACGGACAGGGTGATCTTCCTTCATACCTTCTTCTTGTGGATTGGACATAACAGTGCGTGGAACTGAATCTGAGTCTGAACCCGAGTCCTCACTTGAGTCAATGTATGGAACCCCCTCCAGATTGGCCACAATTGGGGAAACGTGGACTAGGAGGGTAGCAGGCCTCTTCCTAGTTAAGATACACAAGAAGAGGGTCAGATGTGCATATAAGATTCGTGACATGACTCGTGATGCGAGAAATGCATGAGATGTTTAATGTTATGGCTGCATTCACAAGGGTTAGTATGCCATGATGTGAAATATCATGTATGTTAATCCATTTGAAACAAACATGTCAGTTTGTTAGGTAAACATGTGAAGATGAAATTCCAACAATGGGGGTTGGAATTGAGATTTGTACGATGTCTGTGTGACTCGTGAGATGACCAAGTTACCATGTGGTAATAGGCTAATAGTTTGAGTTGACATCTATGTGATGTTGAGGGTTTTGTTTGCCAATCTGTTTAGAACAAACAGGTCGATTGCCGTAATACCCATGTGATAATAGGCTTGGTTTAAAGTGTGGTTCAAGTTTGCCAATCCAGTTGAAACACACTAACCATAACTAAGGTTTACCGTACTGCCCAGGTGAAAATAAGTAAAAGGAATGCTGTTTTGGCAAAAAAAAGGTGGTATGTTTTCCAATCCAGTTGAAGCAAACTAATCATAAACAATGTTTACTGTATTACCCAAGTGGGAATAAGAAGAGGAGTGCCATTTTGGCAAAGGACAAGTGGTAAGTTTTCCAATCTAGTTGAAGCAAACAAACTGAAAATGACATAGGGGTTGTGTATTAACAAGTGTTATGTTTTCCAATCCAGTTGAAGCAAAATAGTCATAAACAATGTTTACTGTATCACCCAAGCGGTGATAAGTAAAAGGAATGTCGTTTTGGCAAAAAAGGTGGTAAGTTTTCCCATCCAGTTGAAGCAAACGAACAATGTTTACTATACTGCCCAAGTGATAATTAAGCAAATGGATGTCACTTTAGCGAGAAAAGTGGTGAGTTTGCCAATCCTGTTGAAGCAAACGAACCTATAAGCAATGTCTACTATATTGCCCAGGTGGCAATAAGTAAGAGGATGTCGTTTTGGCAAAAAGTGGTGAGTTTGCCAATCTAGTTGAAACAAACGAATCAAAAATGAATAATGGTCATGTATTATCCAAGCGATAACACATTTTTGGCTTTGAGGGTTAACCACCAGGGGTTGCTCTCAATGAGTCTGAGTTTGGGTGAAATAATGTGTTATACCTTATGGTTTGGAAATTCATTATCCCAAGAGGTTCGGGTGCAAAGGTGTAGTCAAAGGTGATCCTAATCTTAGATGAAGCTGTCATGTCGCATCTCCTAACATGTGTGTGTATAATTCGTGTCTGTACAACAAATCGTGGGTTAGCATGATGCTTTTTGCAAAATAAATGTGGTGATGTGATGAACACATAGCACATAGCATGCAACGTCCAAACTTCCAACCATATAACTCCCACGTGTAGGGTTTTTGGCTAGTCTCTATCCTAAGTTTGGTTCATCTTAGTACCATGAAGATACTAAGGAGCGCACTTGCAGGAAAATATAATGCGTGGTCGTTTGTGGGGTAACACCTTAGGGAAAATGCCTATGGATTATTTACATGAGGGTTGTAAATGGGTCGTGGAAGTAGAAGGTTCTTGTTGAACTATGATACACTCCAAGCCTCTCCCCAAATAGGTGCGAACTAGGGAGGTACATGCGATATGGCAACAAGTGATCCACTCACTAAGTTCCTTCGATCACCAGGGGGTCACAAAGTATAGTTTCGCATGCTTCTCGGTAAAATAGGGCACCCTAATCTTAAAAGCTAAGCTATCTAATGTATATGCTTCAGAATGAATATGTCATAATTAAGGAAAAATGGAATAACGTTATAAATAATTTTCGGCACTTACCCAAAATCTAAAACCTTTGAAAAATAAGTTTTTTAGAAAAGTCCCCAGTGGAGTCGCCATTGTGAGTGGACAACATGGAGCGGTGGGCCGAGAGCGCGCAGGATGAGAGGCGTGGTCCACTGGGGTGTTTGAAAAAGATGCGAGCGGGTCGGGGACCTGGGAAAAGGTTTCGAAGAGAGGGTAAAAATGTTTATTCAGATCGATTTGAACCCTAATCCTCCGTCTCTTAGTGTGGAGTCGCCACCTGGATTATCTCTTTCCAAGAATTAGAGTCTTGTGAGGCTTAAAGTCCGCAGGATGGCCCACCAAGACACAGAGATTCGGGTTCGGGATAAGTTGCTTATTTCTTATTAAATCACATTATATTACATCTATAGAAAACTATGTTATCTTAATTGCGCATATTCGCACTTAAGTAGTTTTGAGTTTGAAATGCACGATTTAACGCGCATGTGGAAAGTAGCAAATCCATACGTCAAGCATTAAGTAAATGGGCAAAAGTAAATTAATAAATTACAAAATTCTGTGAATGTAACCGCCCGCCTAATATATTAATTGCGATTCTCGTAAAAATACTTGCAATACCCGAAGGAAGATAAATCCCTAGGCATACATCTAACCTGCATCCACAAAGGTTAGTACAAGATATGGAACGTATGTTCAATTTGGTTTTAGTGATGCTCATGTGGCCTAATTAAAACATAGGCAGTTTAAAGTTGTTATTTTAAATAAAAATGGTTAATTTTTATTTACACGTATGTTGGTCGATTTTATTAGTGAAAATGATAGCATGGCAATGTGGTGAGGACTGTTTTCTGGGAACGCGTTTTAATCCTTTCGTGAGAGTGACCTAAAACGATATTTAGAAAGATAAATCTAGGCCAAACATGCATACTATAGTCATCGTTTGGGTTAACAATTGTAACGATGTCATTCATATCATTATCGACTTCCCTGTGAAGGAAGATATCTATATGAATGACCCGAAGCACTTCCGTTGCTACTCCGAACTTCAATTAACATATTAACACATTAATAAATCATTTATAAATCCTAAATAATTATGATTTGGAGGTTTTTTACCCCCAATGATGCGTTTCCAAACTCAGAAGGGTCTCAGCGGGTCATTCCGGGCTTAAAAGGTTCGAAATGGAGCAAAACAAAGCAAAATTGCATTCTGCCAAGGCCAATAACATTAATGATATTGGTGATATCATTAATGATATCACCAATATCTTTAACAGTATCAGGTGATATCGTTAACGATATCTAATTTCCAGACCTGCATGAAAACATAGAAAACAGCAAAAACAAGATCCAAAACTTCAAAGGATCATAACTTTCACTATACTTAATGGATTTTGATGATCTTTATCATTCTAGAAAGCTAAAGATGTGTAGAATTTTTCTCTACAAAGAAAATACTCAAAAAGTTTCTAAAAAATGATGGAAATCGCTGAAAATAGAATGGTGCGCTGAAATAGGAAATAACTGAAAATAACCGAAGAGAAAACGAAACATCAAAAAGGAAAGCATATAAACATAAGCACAAACTCTAGGAACTTATAGACTTATCCTATATCCATGAATCCACTTTACATGGTCCATGAAAGTACCTGAAAAGTCCTCTTTGTTTCTTAGGATCGATTTAGTGGTTTTTTGTGAAAATGGAGAATAGAGATCTCCTCTTGGCGGGAAGGCTAGGCTTCCAGGATATGGCTTGTAAGGAGTGGAAGAGAGGAGATAGGAGTCCTTGTTCTCTTAGATTTAGGCTTGAAAACACTTGAAAAACTAAAACTTGTGAGTTTTCGATTTTATTGTTTGGTGAGAGCTCTATACTTGGTTTTTTGCTCGTTCCTTCTTCTTACAGGAAATATTCTGAGCTCCCCCCTCCTTTTGCTACAAATTCAGTCCCCTTATAGGGCTCCCTTCAATCTAAAAAGTCAAAGTTGCTTTAGTGTTTCCACCCACTTGGTTTTGTCTCTTCCATTATTTTCTTCCCCTTTTCTTGACTTAGTGGGTTCAACATTATTTAGGGAGGCTGCCATGTGAAGAATATCTGGAATTGGTGTGGAATGATGAGTTATTTTCATTAAAAAATGGAGAAATTGGCATTTTGGTCTGTCTTCCAATTCAATGTCGTTAACAACATTATTAATGTCATTAAGGACATTGACAATGTCATTAACGACATTGCAATGTCATTAACGATATTGCAATGTCATTAATGACATTGCATGGTCAGACTAGGTTTTCATTTTGGGCTTTGGCTTTTTTAAGGAAAGGAAGCCTAAAGAAACAAGGAAGGAGATTTCCGGGCGATTTTGGGACCCTGCAAAATGTGAAATGCTAACAACGGGAAAATTACAGCTTCATCATCGAACTCACGAGTTGGGGGTAAAAATCCTATTATGAGCACGAGATTTTAATCCCCACTTACGAGTTCAATGATGAAGCTGTAATATATTTTCCTTTGCTAATCTTCTATTTATACAAGGTCTTAGAGGTCCTTGGGAGAAGCATTCCTCATTTCTTACGAACCTTAGATATCATTTTAGACCACATCATCAGTAACCGTGCCCGATTTGAACAAAAATCAGATCGAAAATCACGATCATGGATGTAACTAATATCGGTACTAATGCCATAACATCGGTACTGATGTTAAACATCGGTACCGATGTAACAAAATCGGTATCGATGTCACGACATCAGTACCCATGTTGCGACATCAGTACCGATATTAGAGACATTGGTACCGATGTCGATAAATTCCAGTGACATCTGTAACGATGTCGCAATGACAGTATCAGCAGAATGATTGCAAAATTCTAGAATTATTGAATAAATTTTCAATAATTCACTTCTAGTCACTTTCACACTGTTGAAAGTGGTTGGAAGGTCACTCTATTTATGAGGATGGGACACTAGTGGAGGAAAAGGAGAACAAAATGCCAAAATATTTTTGACTTTGGATTGAAGGGGGCTCTTAAGAAAAAGGAGGAGTCATTCAGCAAGGGGGGGGAAGAGAAAGCATGAAATTAAGGGAGATGAGTGGAAAAAACTCATACCAAAAATCACGTAAAAGAGATGAAGCATTTCCATAAGTGTTCTTCATCTAAACACCAACTTTCACCTTCCAAGACTTGAGATTTCAGGTTAACTAGCTTGAATCCTTGAAGTTTAGACTTGAATGAAGAGTCTACAACATATTTATCACTCACTTGAAGGTTACTATACTTTCTAAAATGTCTACTTTGACAAGGAATGGATCCTTTCCAAAGATTTTAGGTAAACCACCAACCACCAACCAGAACCAACCAAAAAGAAATGAGGAGAGCTTTTTGGAGGACTTCGTGGACCTTGAAGATGTGGATTCATGAATACGAGGTAAGCCACTGAGTTCCTAGAGTTTGTGCTTACGTTTATATGCTTTTATTTTTGAAGTTTCATTTTATTTTCGGTTTTTCTCCATTTTCGCGCACCAATCTATTTTCCAGAATTTACATTATGATTTCAAAACTTTTAAAGTATTTTATTTACATAAACATATTCTACACATCTTGATCTTTCTGGAATGATAAAGATCATGCAAATAAGTTAAGTACAGCGAAAATTATGATCGTTTGAAGTTTCGGATTTTTTTATCGTGGTTTCTGCTATTTTTTCTATGTTTTCTACAGTGTCGAGGTCAGTACCGACCTTACAATGTCGCTTCCAATGTTACCCAAATTTTTCAACATCGGTTCCAACTTACCAACATCGGTACCGACCTAGTCTTTGGCAGAATTCAGTTTCGCTCCGTTTAAGCCTGGAACGACCCATTGAGACCCCTCTGAACTTGGAAATGCATCATTGGGGGTAACAAACCTCTAAATGGAAATCATTTAAGATTTATATATGATTTATTAATGTATTAATATGTTCATTAAAAGTTTGGAGTAGCAACGGAAGTGTTTCTAGCTATTCTTATCGTTATTACCCTTCACAGGGAAGTCGGTAACGATACGAATGACGTTGTTATCATTGTTAACCCAAACCATGGCTATGTTATGCATGTTTGGCCTAGATTTACATTTCTAAATGTTGTTTTAGGTTACTCACACAAAGGGAATAAAATGTATTCCCGGATAATAGTCCTTACTACTTTGCCATGTGGTCATTTTCACAAATAAAATCGACCAACGTACATGAAAATAAAAATGAACCATTTTTATTTTAACAACTTTATACCTTCGACGCTTTAATTAGACCACACGGGCCTCGCTGAAATCAAATCGAACATACGTGTCATATCTTATGCTAACCTTGGTGGATGTAGGTTAGATGTATGCCTAGGGATTTATTTTCCTTCGGGTATGGTATATATTTTTACGAAAATTTTAATTAATAGATTAGGCGGGAGGTTGCATCTCCCGAGGTTATGTAACCTTTAATCTTTACTTTTCCACATTTACTTCTCGCATTCACTTAATACTCGATGTATGGATTTATTGCTTTTCGCATGCGCGTTAAATCATGCATTTCAACCTCAAAATGACTTAGGCGTGAATATGCACAATTAAGAAAATACAATTTTCTGTAGATGTAATTTAATGTGATCCAATAAGAAATAAGAAACTTATCCCGAACCCGAATCTCTGTGTCTTGGTAGGCCGTCTCCCGGATGTTAAGCCTCACAGGACTCTAATTCCTAGAAAGAGCTAATCCAGGTGGTGACTCTACACTAAGAAAAGGCAGAATTGGGTTCGAACCGATCTGAATAATGTTTTCACCCTCTCTTCAAAACATTTTCTCAGGTCCCCGACCCAGCGCACATATTTTCAAAATGCCCCGGTGGACCGCGCCTCTCATCCCCGTGCACTCTCGGCCCACCGCTCTGTATCGTCTGCTCACAGTGGCGATTCCGCTGGGGAATTTTTCTAAAAACTTTTTTTCAATGGTTTTAAACTTTGGATAAGTGCCGAAAATTATTGATCACATTATTCCGTTTTCTTAATTATGACATATTCATAATTTCGCATTGCAATAGAAGGGAATAGCCCATAAGTCTAGGGTGCCCTATTTACCGTGAAGCTTGCGAAAGTATCCTTCGTGACCCCCTGGTGATCGAAAGGCCCTAAGCAGGTGGAACGCTTGTTGCCATATGGCATGTACCTCCCTCGTGAGAGGCTAGGAGTGTATTTTAGTGCAACAAGAACCTTCTACATCAGCAACCCATTTACAACCCTCATATAAATAACCCATAGGCATTTTCCCTAGGGTGTTACCAAACACGCGATCATGCATTATATTTTCCTGTAGATACTCTCCTTAGTATCTTCCTAGTACTAAGATGAACCAAACTTAGGATAGAGACTAGCCAAAAACCCTACAAGCGGGAGTTATATGGTTGGAAGATTGGACGTTGCATGCTGTGTGCTATGTATATACTACTTTCAATTTGTCACTGAACAAATGTCGTACTGACCATGAATTTTTGTGCAGACACTTGAATGCACACTCATGTACATATCACGATACCAAACCAATATCACATACACTTAGGCATAGTTGTCACTATAGATCATGTCACCCTAGGATAACATAGAACCACTTGGGGACATCACTTACCCCTTTTTCAGTGAGATATCCACTTGACATCCCGCTATTAGCCCGCACATGGAAAACATACCTTCTTTTTACTATGTGATGTCCACTTGACATCCGACACTTAGCCCACAAAGGGAAATAATGCATCCTACACATCATCTTTGAGATGTTCACTTGACATCCAACTCACAGCCCTTCCGGGGTAATCATACACACCAAAAGCCCAAACGGGGAAAATACCTAACCAAAACCTTTTTTTTCCTACATTAAAGGATATCCCAGTTGATGTCCTAAGCCCACACAAGGCGAACCTACTTTAAAAATCTTACCTTATCAAATCTTCAAAGGTATACGCTTCATACTCCGAATCATTCAACCACATGAGGCAATAGTTCACGTATCACCACATACCCTTAAATA
>CATIWQ010119453.1:0-12085 GCA_949673415.1 Euphorbia schlechtendalii | reverse complement strand
AAAAATTAAAAAGAAATAAAAGAAGAAGAAGAGAATTACAACATTTACAATAAAATAAAATAATTCCTAGGTTCACATGTAGAAAGAAATTAAGAAGAAAAGGAGGAGCACAAAATAAGAAGCTCTAGGAACTCAGAGGCTTTACCCTTTTGGCATGAATCCACTTCGACGTGTCCGTTCGATCCCCGGGAGCGTTCCTCGTTCGTTTTTGTTTAATGTGATTTAATGTGAAAAGTAAAAGTCCAAAAATCTTCGTTTAATTCTTGGGATTTTAGTGTAAAAAAGAATTGGTTGTTTAGAAAATAAAGTGTTTATTTATCAAAAAGATAATCAGACTCGGGTTCTAAATTGGTTTTAGACTCGAGAATATCTGAGGATTTAAGAAGAAATTTGATGAAGAAATTTGAATTTAAGATGAAGAAATTTGAGATCCAAAAGTGTTTTTAAGTCGAGAAAAAGTTAGAAGAAAGTGAGAAATATTGTTTTTATTTTTTTGTTATCAAAGAGAGGATTTTACTCTCTCTGAATTTTCGGGCCCCGTGTACTGAAAAAGACCCGACTATATAGGAAAAACCCGAAAAATCCAAAAATGGAAAGTTTTTCCGGTGAGGGGCCTAGCCGGAGAAAAGGCATGGCGAGGCCTTGCTGAACTCTTCGCGACCGCGACGCTGCCTCCCGTGCGCTCCGCCAGGGCTCCTTAGGACCCTCGCGCGGAGGCCTCACGAAGGTATCATAGGACCCTCGCGGGTAGCCCCACAAGGGTTCCTTAGGAACCTCGCGGGCAGGCCCCGTGAGGGTTGTTTAGGACCCTTGCGGGGAGGCCCCGCAAGGGTTCCATAGGACCCTCACGGGTAGGCCCCGCGAGGGTCTCTTAAGACCCTTGCGGGGAGGCCCCGCGAGGGTTCCTAATAACCCTTGTGGGCAGGCCCCGCGAGGGTCGCTTAAGACCCTCGCGGGGAGGCCCTGAGAGGTTCCCTCACATTTCCGCGAGGCTCCCACGCGTGCGCGCGAGGCTGCCTTGAGTGCCAGCGTGGCTCCCTTACGTCTGCGCAAGGCTGCCTGCTACCGGGATTACGTCTCCTTCATTTTTTATTTTTTTCATTATTTTATTTATATATATATATTTTTTGTATTTTTTTATTTAGTTAAATAATTTAAAACGTCCGAGGAGGATTCCCATTTGAAGATCGTCGGATGGTCGAAAATCGTGTGATTCGAGGATAAATTTCCCGAAAAGCCGTCATCATTGAACTCGCGAGCTGGTACAAAATCCCGTGCTCACACTTAGCATCCTGGTCTAAGGTAAGAGTACAGAGAATATTCTTCACCATTTCTTCCTTGATGAACTCCTTGCCTAATCTCTTCTGTTCATTATTGATATTAATGAACCTGGTATTCATGGCTTGAATACCCTCGCTGGCGCCCATTTGGAACATTACATACTCTCTCAGCATGAGCTTGATCTTTGACTCCTTGACCATGTTAGCCCCCACGTAGGCAATCTCCATCTTTCTCTAGATTTCTTACGTTGTCTCGCATTTTGGGATCTTGTTATATTTTTTAAGATCTAGTGCACAATGTAAGTAATTGATGGCTACTGCATTCTCCTTGAGAAGCCTTAGGTTAGGATCATCATAATCCTCTAGATCAAATGAGAAACGTTCTCCATTCCTTGCAATTGTAGAAATTCTAGGGCTAAGCTTTGTAGCAAGCCATGCTTGGATGCTTTGTGATTATATGAAGTTTTTCATGTGGTTTTTCCATAATGTGTAATGATTACCATCAAATAATGGAGGCCTAGTTACAGTCATTCCTTCTTTAAGGAGAACTGTATGTCCTAACCAAAACTGAAACTTTTATAAGCTATTTTGGATCTTTAACTCAAAGACATCGATTCTATAAGCCGAGCACTCTCTCTGATACAACTTGTTAGTCCTAAACAACTTAATATAAACATCAGAGGGGGGTGAATGCTTTTCTTGGTTCTTTTTAAGATTTATAAAAATTCTTTTCTAAGTTAGTTTTTAGATGCATGCTGAGTAAAATGTGTTAAGCTGGGTCTAAAAACTATAAATTGATCAGCTTCGCTGGCATAGTTTATCTTCAATCACTGTTGAGTACTTTACTCAACTAGGATTGGTTTTTCAAGCAAAACTTGTAATATGAAGAATGATGAATGAGAGAAACGCGATAAATATAGTCAATAAAGGTTCGAAAGTTAACACTTGAGATTCTTTTCCAAGCTTTAATCCACAATGATTTCCTTCATTAAGAGAAGAAGCCTTTAAAGTGGGTAGATACGATTATAAAAAGTACCTTACTTTTTAACTACCACTCAAATGATATATACATACCCTTCCTAAACTATCACTCAGATTTCTGAATGAAATTGCGAACAAAGGATTTCAACTTATAAATGCATTGAATCCTTTACAATGATAAATCCAAAGTGATATCTCTCAATTACAAACAGATTAGACATTATTTGTTTGCTTGATTGCTTGATTTGGAATTTCTGAAAGCTGGGAATTATTGAATAGAGTTTTAGGTATTTAAGAAATTTGAGGTAATTCACTAAGTTTGAATGTTTGCTTCAGTATTCTATTTGTAATTGAAGATTTGGAAGTAGCCATTGCAAACTTCTCGTCCTAACAGTTTCTTCAATTTCTCTTCTCTTTAAATCTTTCAAATTCCCCTATTTGAAACGAATTCCAAGATGTTTATAGACAAAGATTTTGAACATTGAGGTCCGAGATAATCTGTTAATTTAAAGTGTCAAAAACTCATTTCCTTCAAGCAATCCATTCTGATAGATAGGGGTGTGAGATGCAACATGAACACTAAGAAAGCGGCACATTTTAGAAGATTCCTTTTATCTTCAACTTTAGTGATGATTCTACAACATTCCTTATTGACACCTTTTCGTTGTGAGGACTAATTGAATATCATCTTTAATTTCAGCATCTTTTCTCCTAAAAAGCATGAAAGGAATACTATGTTCCTCACATAAACCGTTAAACGTATTTGTGTCATAAATTTCTCTTAGTGTCGAAGTAACTCAGCTTTTATAAATAAAAGCTAACTCAGCTTAGTTAAGTCTATATTTTGTAAACTATGTATTACTAGGCTGAACTCAGCTTCTCTTACTCTGATCCATAACTTAACTAATAACTCGGTAAACTGAGTTGTTTTCCCTAAGTAAACTTGAATAATTAGGAGTCTACTTAGTACTCAATTAATTTCACTATCCTAGTTAGTTTGTTATTTACAAAAATTTTTAAGTACTATAAGGTACTATTAACTTGGTTTCAATAGAGAGGAGTTATGAGCTTCAGGAACTTCTCTAATCAGAGGGATTAAAGGGGTAGAGGATGGTTTTGAAGAAATGGTAGAAGTAGAAGAGGTTTGTGCATTTTAAGAAATGAGGGTTGGTTTAGATTTTACAAGAGAAAGAATGAAATATGTTTGAGTATTTGGAGGAGGTAAAGAATGGGTGGTAGTTTGTTGGGAATTGTTTGGAGGAGAAGGAGTATAAAATAAGGAATTTATAATTTCAGGTATATAAGAAGGAGAATTTACAGAAGAAGTAAGAATTTGGGAATCTACAGACTGAGGGATTTCAGGATTTGTAGGAGAAGAAGGTATAGGATTTACAGAAGAAATTGGGGTAGGATTTATAGGTACCTGGGGTTTGGCTGATTGACCAAACGATGGGTTAGCCTTAAGTAACTCAGCCTTAGTTAGAAGTGACTCAGCTTGAGTGTGAATTGGGCTAGGGATGCTAGAATTAGGAAGATTAGCTTCAGTGTTAGTATTTGCAGGGTTTTCTTTGCCTTTCTTAGAGCTCCCTTGACCCACATCATCTTTAATTACCTGGAGCTTGTGCTTCTTTGGCATAGGGTTTCCTCTTCTTCCTCTTTAGCCTTTTATTTTTCCTCAGTTTGCTCTAGATCACAAGTCTTGAGCTTCATTTTTTTCCTTTGCTTGGCATGAGGTTGGGCATGTGTATCTCTTACCCTTGTTTTTGTTGGGCTTGCATAAAGTCTTTGAGATTTTGCTTTTGGAGAGTTTTGAGAAGAGGTAGTTGACATTTGCTCTAATTAAGCTGAGAGGGGAACATCATCTGTTGTTCCCTAGCTAGAGTCTTCAAAGTCTACCACAAAAGCATCCTCATCTTCATTCAGCACAACTTTGGGAAACACAGTGGGTTCTACCTTACCCTTCTTCAACTTGAGGTCTTGAGCTTTTGTGTAGCGGGTGTGAACCTGCTTATTCTTCAACTTTTTGAAGTGGCTCATGTGTAGCCTTTTCTTTAGAGGAACGAATATCTGGCTAGGTCCATCCATAAAGGATGAGACATCTTATCTCATAGCTTTCATGACAGAGGTGATCCACTTCCCACAAGTGGGTCACACGCGGGTCCCAAAAGTGGGTCACATGCGAGTCACATCCCACAAGTGGGTCACATGCGTTGAGCCCTAGGCTCCGCTGGTTGACCCGCTTTGCACAGGCTGCTTATGTGAGCTGTGTGCAGCCATGCAAGGCAAGCCCTAATGGGCTACCCTTTCCCGCAAGCATGGGCTTGTGGGCTGTCCCCAAATGCAAACAACTCGGGTTTGCGGGGCCTACTCGCAACGGGAAAAATTCCATTGCTACGCCTCTTGCAGTTTTTCCTAAAATTCCTCTTTTTATTATTATTTGGTCCAACCAATTAATAATTTATCCAATGATTTTGACATCCTTAATATTTTTAGTATAGACCTAGTCTCTAATTCTTTACATAGTCCGGTAAAGACCCAAAGTGTGAGACCTCATTAGATCACAAATTATGAAGCCGCTACAGGTTAGCCTAAACTTGGATTCCTATCAAAGAACCTTTAAGCTTAGTATTCCAGACCAATATAGAAATCAATAACTCTGGACAATCAAATGGGCTTTTAAAGCAAAGGTGTATGATCCCCCAATACTCGGAAAGTCATGTGCTTGTGACTTTATTCAATTCTGCAATAGTAACCAATACAATACACTCCTTCCATCAAGTTAAGTATCATCCAGTTTATTGATCTCGGATTAAGTGTCAACTCATGTGATAGGCATAGCTATCCTGGAATTAGACTAATTCACGAAGAATACCACTCACCATAATGTATCAAGATTGACTAGAAACATGTTCTATCAATCTTATACTCTGATAAGAGGTTTATGAGTGTGTCTCTTAAATAAGAGGCTTTAAGGTACATCTCCCATTATATCACTATATCAAGAGTGATGGATCCCATCTTGACTACTCTGCTTACTAATGAGTGATCATCACTATACTCGTAGGCACCTGTATCATCCTGATCGCTAGGGTATGAATAAGTATGACCCAAAGTGACACCAACACATGGATATAGTTATTTTCGAGTGTCTGTCTTATAGTTGTCTCCAATGTATTACTTGAATACATTCATGTGTTAACTCAAGGTACCACCTTCAACTCGTGAGATCGGTTGCTTAGATCTAATTCAAGGAGTGAGCCTACACATGCTAGTTTATCCCCTTCATTGATGTTCAGTTTCAATGAAACTATGACTAGGGATATTTATACTATTCATAGTAACATGTGTGTGCAGTTCTAACACCACATGGCTCCCCTTATGTCATCATACTTTCACGCAATGAAGTAGTCATGGACATTATCTTATCAATGCGCATATACATAACAACACACACACACACACACACACACACACACACACATATATATATATATATATGTGATACCAGCAAGATACATAATTTAAATAAACATTGATAAATAACAAAGTTATCTTATTATTGTAACAATAATCTATAAACCGTTTGTACATTATAACTAATAAAGATATATTGCCTTAATTACCTCTTTCGTCAAGTGATGAAGAATCAACATTATCCAATTAAGTTGCTTACCAGCTACCATATGGTAGACCACACACCTCTTGAAATAGGTGTAGCTGTTGAGTGATCCTTTCTTGGGCATAATCATCTTCACAAGTAGCTCATGGAAGGCCCTTGCTTCCCAACTCATCGCGAAGGTAGCAATTTCTCTATATCCATAATCAGCTAAAAGTTCCCAATCGTCTAGGACATCAATGACCACCTCATCCCCAATCCTTCTAAAAGAAGTACCCTTTAGTTGCATGTTGAGAAGACTTTCCACTATCTTTGCACAAATAAGGTGAGAGACATTGTTAATCTCTGCCATCAACGCATCATTTTATTCCTACATGAAGTACAGATTACCATAAAAGCTCTAGATCATGCTTTTGATCGCTGGCCCTTCTAGCAACAAGAATTGGATGAGATTATGTTGTTTAATGACTTTATGAAGGAACTTGTTCTTCATAAGTAGTATGTAATAATTGACCTCGTACACAGGACCAAACTCTTGATTCTTCAGCCCGATTGATCTTTGTGAAGACAGTTCCATGGGGGAAATGATCCTTTTAGTGATGTTGTCGATGTCCACAGTTATATTCTTCTTGGAATTTACTTGAAGGATAAATGTCTTTTTGTAATTTCCATTGCAGTTGAGAGAAAATGAGAGAAGAGAGAAATTAGGGTTCGTTTCAAAAACTATTGAGATTTCAAAATTTCAAGTAACCTTCTCTCTCAAGCATGTTGCTGATTTTATAAGCTCTTTCAACTTGTAGTGATATGTGGCACTCACACAACACAAGATGAAAATGAATTATGAGATTAACAAAGATTTAACCGAGATAGTAAAACGATGAGTTTTGATTTCAGATTGTTCTAATTCAAAAGTGCCCTTTGGATAGAGTGGTTTTTATGTTTTAACCACAGAATTGTATCTCACAGTGTTCCTTTAAAATATAAACGGTGTTAAATACTTGTTACCTCATGCATTTGAGTTGAGACTTGATTTTCAACACTTAGCTAATTTTCTTGAATTTTCTTCACATGGGGTTCACCATTCCAATAAGCTACATTAGAACATTATATTGCTTCTTGGCTAATGTTTTGGTGAATATGTCAGCTTGCTATTCTTCTGAAGGAAAATACTCTAACTTGACATCTCCCCTTAGCACATTATCCCTTATGAAGTGATCTCTTATATTGACATGCTTCATTTTGCCATGTTGAACTGGATTCTTGGATAGGTCTATTGCACTTTTGTTATCACACATAACTTCAAGGCCTTTTAACTCTATACCATAATCCTCTAGTTGCTGCTTAATCCATAGCAGTTGTGCTACACAACTTCTTGTCATCATGTACTCAACTTCAACTATACTTAGCGTAATAGAAGTTTGCTTCTTGCTATACCAAGAGACAAGACATTCTCTAACGAAATACCATCCTCCTATGGTGCTTTTCCTATAGAAATTGTCTCTGCCATAGTCAACATCTATGAATCCTCTAGGAGTGAAATTTGAGATGTTGGGATACTACAGACCTGCATCAAGGGATCCTTGCAAGTACTGGAGAATTTTCTTAATAGAAGCTAAGTGAGATTCTCTAGTGACAGCTTGTTAACATGGGCAATAGCACACTATAATATTGAATATCAAGCCTTCTAACAGTGAAGTGGATGAGAGGACGAATAATGCCTCTTTAGAACTTGCTATATACATGCTTACCAGTTTCATTTTTACTTAAGATTATATAAGTGTCCATGGGAGTGGACATTGTCTTAAAATGCTCTATATCAAACTTCTTCAAGACTTCTTTAGCATACTTTGCTTGAATGATGAAGATTCCATCTTCACTTTGCTTGATTTGAAGTCAAAGGAAAAATTTGAGCTCTCCCCTCATTGACATTTCACATTCCCTTACTGAACTCCTTGCACAACTTCTCATTAGTTTCTCCAAAAATATATCATCCACATAGATTTGGACAAGCAACACATGTTCTTTGTTTTGTCAGATAAATAGAGTCGTATCTGCTTTCCTTCTTTCATAGCCTTTGCTGATAAGGAAAAAGGTTAGCCTCTCGTACCAAACTATAGGAGCCTGCTTCAATCCCTAGAAAGCTTTATTTAGTTTGAAGACATGCTCAGGATTCATCAAATCTTCAAAGCCTGGAGGCTGGCACACATAAACTTCCTCTTGAATGAAGCCATTCATAATGCACTTTTAACATCCATTTGAAACAATTTGAAGTTCATATGAGATGCGAAAGCACATAGGATCCAGATTGCTTCAAGTAAAGCTATAGTAGTATAGGTTTCATCATAGTCTATGCCGTCTTGTTTATTGTAGCCCTCAGCAACAAGCCTTGCCTTGTTTTTTACAACAACGCCATCTTCATGAAGCTTGTTCTTGAAAACTCATTTCGTACCGATGATAGATTTTCCTTTGGGCTTCAGAACTAGATCCCAAATATCATTGCATTTGAACGTCTTGCATCGCGATCATCCAATAATCATCTCCTTCTGCATCTTCGAACTTCTTGGGTTTAATCAATTAGATGAATGCTAGATGGCTCATCATTCTACCAAGTTAACCTTGCATCATCACATGATTATCAACATCATCAACAATACTAGTGGTAGAAAGATTGCGATGAGTCCAAATCTATCCTGGAAGACTTGGATCTACATCGAGAGTCTCTACACTGGGTTGTGGAGGCTGAGCTTGATCTTCTTCTTCGTTGAAGTTTATGGATAAATCTTCGTTAGCTTTAACTTCCTTAGCTTCAGGTTCTTGTGCTTTGTTGGGAAGCACAGAGAGTGGCATGCTAAGTTTATTTTCTATCTTGTTTACTCCTTTGTCTTCATCAGATGGTTATTTATCCGCATTGTTAGTTTCATCAAAATCTACACGCATAAACTCCTCTAATAAGTCAATCATCTTGACATATATTCTATATGCCTTACTGTTAGTTGAGTAACCCAAAAAGATACCTTCTTCAACATTTAGATATAACTTACATAGTTGCTCGTTGATGTTTAGAATAAAGCACTTACAATTAAATGATCTGAGATGACAAATCTTAGGCTTGCACCCTTGCCAAAGCTCATAGGATTCATTCTTAAGAATTTTGCAAATTAAAACCCGAATCAAAATAGAATAAGTTGTATTAACAGCTTTTCTATAAAAAGTACTTTGGTAGATTGTTATCATTTAGCATAGATCAAACCATTTCAACTATGGTTAAGCTCTTACTTTCTAGAACCCCATTTTGTTAAGGAGTATAAGGAGCAAAAAAGTTGTGGTCAATATCATGTGTTGTACAAAATTCTTTAAAATGAAAGTTCTCTAATTCACATTCCTGATCACTTAGAATTCTACTGATTTTAATTCTTAATTCATTCATTATATGATTATTGAGTTTGACAAAAGACCTAAAGGTTTCATCTTTACTACTCGGCAAGACTAACAAAGTGAATCTCGGGAAGTCACCCACAACCAATGAGAATCTTTTTCTGCCCATGCTCATAGGTTGAACAAGACTAAATAGATCTAGGTAGAGGAGGTCCAACGATCTCTTAGTTACTGCATTTAAATAGACCTAAACGACTTTTTAACTTACTTACCAAGCTGGAAAGCTGAGCAAAGTCTATCTGTCTTAAAGCTAATATTGGGTAAACCCACAACTAGTTTCATTTTGGCTAGTTTAGACAAAATGTTCATATTTATATGACCCAACCATCGGTGCTACAGCCACAAATTATCATCCTTAGATATAAGACAAACATGGGGATAAATCAATCATATATACATTATTAATTCTCAGAGCAAAAAGTATAGTTGAGTCAGTCTTACACTCAATAATTAAGTAACTTCTTGAGTCGAAAGCAAACTTCCTACCTTTGTCACAAAGCTAGGCTACGCTGAACAAGTTTAACTTATGTCCTTTTACTAGATACACCTCTTCAATTGAAGGAGAAACATCAATAGTTCTGCATTCAACAATCTTCCCTTTTTGGTTATCTCAAAAACTAACAATTCCATTCTTTTTGCGCTTGAATGAGATGAACTAACTTTCATATTTCGTCATATGCCTAGAGCATCCACTATCTAAATACCATATTCCAGTGTCATCAGCCGATCTTAGGCTCACTTGTAAAATAATTACATTTTCTTAGGTACCCTTGCTTTTTAGTCCAGTCATACTCATCATAATAACCCTTTTTAGGCCTACACATTAATATGGCATGTCCAGCTTTGTCACAAAAGCCACACGTCTCTTTTGCTTTAAGCTAGCTTGTTTTCTTCCTTCTAGAGGAATTCTTCCTCTTAGAATTGCAAGTTTGGTTACTCGAAGATGGACTATTGGCTAGAGGAGGAACCTATTTCTCCCATAAAGATGTTTTCTCATCAGTCAAATCATTTAATTAGTTAGTGAGCTTGTTTTTTTTACTTTCGTGATATTTAGCTTTTTCTTGAAGAAAGTGGATATCAAGAGATAAGGAAGCAATATTATCTTTCTGATATTCACTTCTCCTCACTAGCACTTTGATGTTTTTGAATGACTTATTAGTTAGCTTCATTACATCAAAGAGTACTTGGGTGAATTATTCAATTGACAAAGGGATTTTAGGATGTACCTCAGTTCGTGAGTTTTTCCCTTTGTTGCATTCCACTTTAGAGTCAACAGTGCATGAGTTGCTCTTAGAAGTAGATGCTGATCTCTTACCCCTTTCATTCTCAATTGCCATCAAGAAAAGGTTGGTGGATTCTATAGCTTCTTCATAAGATGATGAAGATTCTTCAGAATCGCTCAAAGTGGTAGCAAGGGTGTCATTATTCTTGGCGAAACTCTTCTTGAATTTGTCCTTTTTGGATTTAGAACAAGATGACTAAATATGTCCCTTCTCGCCACAACCAAAGCATTTTATACTTAGCTCCATGCTAATGCTAAGTTAGCTTGGTTTTGCTGGGAGAATTTCCCATCCTTCTTCATTAAGCACTTGAATCTCCTCGTCAAAAGTGCCATGTGCTCATCCGAATCGCTACTGGTGGATTCAACTGATGAGTATGCTTTTAGGACAATGGCTTTGGCCTCTTTCTCCTTACCTTTAGTCCTTTTGGAGTCATCATTATATTTCCTCAAGGACATCTCATGAGTCAGCAAGGTGCCTGTGAGCACGGGATTTTGTACCAGCTTACGCGTTCAATGATGATGACTTTTCAGGATATTTATGTTCGAATCACATGATTTTCGACCGTCCAACGATCTTCAAATGGGAGGCTTTCTCATCGCTGAACCTTTGTGGATGCAAGTTAGATGTATGTTTAGGATTTTATTTTTCCTTTAGGTATTGCACATATTTTTGTGGAAATTTAATTAATAGGTTAGCGGGCGGTTGCATCCCTAGATTTTTGGAAGCCTTGTAATTTTTATTTTCCACATTTACTTTCCCCTTTCATTTACTACCTTGTGAATGTTTTATTATTTCGCCTTGTGAATGGTTTATTATTTTACCACACGTGAATCATGCATTTAAACTCAAAAAATGACCTAAGTGCGAATACACATAACTAAGAAAATACGGTTTTCTGTATATGTAATATAATGTGATCACTTAAGAAATAAGCAACTTATACTGAACCCGAATCTCTGTGTCTTGGTGGGCCATCCCCCAGAAGTTAAGCCTCACAGGACTCTAATTCCTAGAAAGAGCTAATCTAGGTGGCGACTCCACACTAAGAGACGGTGGATTCGGGTTCGAACCGATCTAAAAAAAACACTCTGGTGGACCGTGCCTATGAAACCGCGCGTTCTCAGCCCACCGCTCCCTATCACCCGCTCACAGTGGCGACTCCACTGGGGAATTTTCTAAAAACTTATTTTTTCGAAAGTTTTAGATTTTGGATAAGTGCCGAAAATTATAGATCACATTATTCTATTTTCTCTTAATTATGACATGTTCATAACAACACATTGTAGTAGAAGGGATTAGGCTATAAGTCTAAGGTACCCCTATTACACCGAAGCTTTCTCTTGTACTAATCCGCCTCCCTGAGAAAAGATAGTACACGAGCAGGTGGAGCTCTTGTTGCCATATCGCATGTACCTCCCTCAACCCATTTGGGGAGAGGCTTGGAGTGTATTTTAGCACAACAAGAACCTTCTACATCAACAACCCATTTA
>CATIWQ010119445.1:0-35331 GCA_949673415.1 Euphorbia schlechtendalii | reverse complement strand
ATGAGAGACTCTAAATACATAGATTCTCCCTACGAACAAGTATAGCAGAGAAAACATGCAAGTTCAACAAAGATGTTACGATTCACTAAACCAATCTAATAGACTCGGTTCTAAATATTCAGATGTTCAATTATTCACCGCAGAGTAACACATGAAATGACTTTTATAGATCTAGCGCAAACGAATTAAGACTATCATATAAACCTGGACAACATCAATACTATGCTTAGTACGGGTCGCTCTCACATAGCCACATTTAGCAAGTTACCATTCCAAAAATGTTGGCTCACTAAACAGCGTTATATCACATGTCCAGTTATTATACACGATATTGTTAACCCTGAAACAACTCTTAAAATTAACTCCAACGCATATAACTTGATTAACATGATAGACTTAACACGAAATACGCATTATGACACATAGACATATCATAAACTTTGAAATAGAAAGTATAAGTAGAAAGCAAAGCAAAGTTGTAAGGTATGCAAGTGAAAGCTAAAGTTGATCAAACCGTATCCACTATTTAATGGAAGTCATCAATTCCCGCACTCCTTGTGTTTGCTTTGAATTCAGTCTCGGCCCGTACAGAACCTCCGCTAGGATGTTATTCTTTGCAAGTATCAAACAAACAAATATTGAAGAATGAAAACTTTTATTGATAAGTGATTTTCAAGTACACTTGTACAAAATCACTCGAAAATATAGATAAATCTAGTGATCGAAACAAGGATTCGAATCACTTAAACATTTTCTCGCTAACACTTATGAACATAGCGAATTCTCTATCTATACACACACTATATCTCTCTATAATTGCACTCTAATGTTCTCCTCTCTGGTGGTGCATGAAATTTGTAAGGTTTGGAGCCCTATTTATCCAAACGAAGGGTTATGTCCGTTGGTAAATGATTGCATCTCTTCATTGTGATTGGTTGAGAAGCTTTGATATAATCCATAATGGATAGGCACCTTTTCAACTTTGGTTTACTTCTGATAGGTGTCTTATCGTTGGTGGTTGATGACGGTTGATCATGCTTATCTGGCGGTTGGTAGTTAAGAAGATAAAACCAGAAAATCATCCAAGTCACGATCGCGATATGTATGTCGCGACCGTGAATCTTTATTTGGCAGACTTCTATTTTTGAAGTGTACGAGTCATGACCATGAATTGAGTTTTTCTTCAGAATTCTTCTTGCAACTTCACCGATCTTTGACAGCTTCGATCCTAAGCCATATCTTTAAGTTCCATGCACTTTTTGCACCTTTTTCACTCTTTTTTCATAGAATTCCACTTTTGATAATTTTACTCCCAAGATTTACCTAGTATCTGCATTTGCATCAAAAACGACTACATACCACGTGAAATCTTTTATATGAAGTATAAAAATGACTTAATTTATAGTGTTAACTGTATAAAATTAATATGATATTAAGTGTAATTATACACTTATTAAACATCTCATACTCTCTCAACATGAGATTGATCTTTGACTCTTTGGCCTTATTGGTCCCCTAGTAGGTAATCTCCAGTTTCTTCCAGATTTCCTGTGCTGTCTTACATCTTGAGACCCTGTTGAACTCAATAAGATTTAACGCACAATGTAAGTAATTAATATCTGTGGCATTCTCTTTAAGAAGCCTCAGGTGAGAGTCATTATAGTCCTCTAGATTTACTAGCACATGCACTCCGTTCCTCACAACTATGGGAACTCTAGGACCAAGCTCGATAGCAAGCTAGGCTTGCATGCTATGAGACAAGATGAAATTTTTCATGCGATTTTTCTAAAAATTATAGTGATTACCATCAAATAAAGGTAGTCTAGTTATAGAAATTCCCTCATTTAGAAGAACTGCCTGACTGGAACCGGAACTAAAGTTGTTGTAAGTCATTTATGGATCTTGACTCAAAGATGATTAGTCAAAAAGTTGAGCAACCACTCTAATACCACTTGTTGGTCCGTAAACGGGCTCTTCAAAATAGTAGAGGGGGTGAATGCTTTATCTTGGTTACTTTTAGGATTTTCAAAAATATTTATCAAGTTCAGTTTTTATATGCCTACTGAGTGTGTGTGCTAAATGTAATATAAAAATGTATAAACTGCTAAGCTTTGCTGGCACAGTTTATCTTCAAATTTTAGCTGAGTAAGGCTACTCAGTACAGATCGGATAACAAGAAAATAAATAACTAAGAGAGAATGTGATGAATGAGCTAATCACTGCTAAAGTTAAGGCTTAAAGACAGAATGTCAACACCTGATATTTATCCTGGTTTGGCCCCTAGCCTACCTCTAGTCCCCGGATATGGTCTCCGAGCTTTAATCCACTAGTGATCCTTCCCCTTAATAGGTGGAGAAGCCTTTACAATGGGTAGACAAGATTACAGAAAGTACCCTCCTTTCTAACTACCGCTCAACTTAGTTTAGGTACTCTTCCTAAACTGATACTCAAATTAAAACAGAAATGCAAACTGGATTCAACTTATAGAAATGTTGAATCCTTACAATATTAATCTAAGCATATATCTCTATTATAAATAGATATGAACTTTGATGTTTGCTAATTGCTTGCGACGGAATTTCTTTGAAAGCTTGAGTAAATTGTGCAGCGTTTTAGCTCTTAAGAAATTCGAGGTGATTCACCAAGTTGGAACGTTTACTTCGATATTCTATTTATGCTTTGAAGCTCTACGAAGTAGCCGTTGCAAACTTTTTGAGTTCGTTGATCTTCAATTTCTCATCTCTTCAAATCTTTTAAATCTTCCCGTTGGAGATAGATACTAGGACGTTTAGTGATAGAAATTTGAACGTTGAGGCATGATAAAATTCCGTTGACAATTTCTCATTTATCTTCAAGCAACCTGGTTCTGAGAGAGGCACGTGAGAATGCAATGTGGAGTCATCCAATTGGTTGATCTTGTTGACGTTGACAGAGTCGTGCTGAGATAATTGAAATGAGATGCATGACAGAGAATTCCCTTTACTTGAACTGTAGTGAGGAATCCTCGAAATTCCGTATTGACACTTTTTCATTGTGAGGACCACTGGAATCTTCATTAATTTCAGCTCTTTTTCTCCTAAAAAGTAACTAAGGAATATTCCGTTTGTTCACTACCGATGTTAGTAGCACATGTGTCATAAAGTCTCTACGTGTCAAAGAAAGTGCTTTTAATTAACTAAAAGCAGGACTCAACATGAGCTGAGTGAAATAACTCTAAATTACATATTACTCAGCACAGACTCAGCTTTTCCTACACTAAGTTATAACTTAATTAATTGCACAGCAAAACTGAGTTGTTTTCCCTTAAACAAACTCAAGTCAGCTTTATTAATTAAGAGTCTACTTAGTACTCAATTAAATTCATTAGCCTAGACAGTTTGTTATTTCCAAAACTATTAAGTACTGTGAGGTACTATTAACTTAGGTTCTACAATTGATTATTTTGTTAGATTTTAGGTCTTTTTCGACTTCCATTCGAATCCAGTTGCATATCATGTTCATACCTTGTATAATGACTATTATACATGGTATAATGATTATCATACGAGGTATAATGACCATTATAACTTGTATAACGAGTAATAAAAAAATATTCATATAATTGGAGATAAAGGAAAATATTAAGATCAAGTTTCAGATTTTGCATTTGAATAGTATATGATCATTATACTAGGTATAATAGTCATTATAACGAATAATATTAAAGAATATTCAAACAATTAGATATAAAGAAAGTATCAATATCAAGTTTCATATTTCACATTAGAATCCAGTTTTCAGATCATATCATTAAACATGGTATAATGCAAACTAATATTATAAAAAATGATTGGAGATAAAGAATGTATTGAAGATATCACATTTGAATTGTATAATAATCATTATACCAAGTTTAATGACTAGTATACCTGGTATAATAGTCAACATAATGAAGAATATCAGAGAAATATTCAAATCATTGGAGATAATGATAATATTAAGATATGGTTTCAAATTTCATATTCGAACAATATAATAAACATTGTACATGGTATAATGACTGTTATATGAGGTATAATGGTTGTTATACCTTGTATAATAGCTGTTATACCTGGTATAATAATTATTACACCTGAAATCACGGGTCATTCTCATGTTCAAGTATTTTAAAAAATCAAAACGTAAATTCATATTTTACAAAAAAAATCAAATGAGATTTGTAAAATTTCACTGATCTAAAAATATTTTTCCTTTTTCTTGTAATCCCATAAAAACCCCCTTTTTATTTTCTATTGACAAATGTCACCCTCATGTCAAAACTTATACAATTGTTATATTTTAATTTTTATTGACATAGGTCACCCTCATGTCAAAAATTATCCATATTTTAATTTTTATCAGCAGAAGTCACCCTCAAGTCAAAAACTATTCAATTTAGCGTATATTTATTTGTATCGATATGGGTTACAACATTTTATAATACAAACTTAACTCAAAAGATTAGGATTTCATTTATATCATATCATCGATTAGTTTATCAAAAAGTATATATTTTAATTTGGGAAATACACAAAAATATAATGTTTAGTATAAATAATTACTTTTTTGTCTATTACTTAATTTAATTATCAAAAATGTATTATCAAGGTTTTGAATTTACATTTCTATCGCCTTGTAGTAATCTTGTGATAACCTCGTCGGATTTTATAGTTATTTCAAATCAACGTAATTTTGGTATATTTTTACCATAATTTTATTATACTTTATTTATAGTATTTATAATTAATGTAAAAATGTTATTTATTTATTTATGAATTTTATTATACTTTATTTATAGCATTTTATAGTTATCTTATAGTCACCATATAGTTTACTTATAGATATATTCAATATAACAAAATCACATTTTTTAGTTATCATTATAGTTAATTCAAACTAATGTAATTATGTTTCATTTTTGCTATAATTTACTTGTAATATGTCAAATTGATATAGTTGTGTTATATTTATTTGTATTTAATTAAGTATGTATTTTAACTATGTGACAACTATAAAAAAATTATAAAATAAAATATGTATCGGTAAAAAAAGTTTGGAAAATGTATAGCATCATAGATCTTATTTTGAAGGGAAATATAAAGATAAAGAAAACATTCTAAAGCGGCATGTTGAAAAAATGAACGGTCTGTGAGATAAATCAAAAATAAGAAATTAGAATTAAAAAAAAGAGGAATGTAAAAATGTAAATAAGATTATTTTAGAAGGAAAACATTCCGAATGGATTGTTGGAAGAATACTAATTAGGTAAATTGCCCCTTTTAGTTTAGAATTTATAAAAAGTTAGCTTATATGTATATTTTTGGCCTAATGTATCTTACACCCCCCCAACTTGTCCCTAAGCTTCATATTCCCTCCTGAACTTTGAAGTGTTCTCAATGCCCCCTGAACTTATCTAAACGTTCTCAATTTCCCCCTGAACTTATCTAAACGTTCTCAACGCCCCCCCCCCTAAACTTGTCTAAACGTTCTCAAATTCTCCCTGAACTTTGAAAGGTTGTCAATGCCCCCCCCCCCTGAACTTATCTAAACGTTCTCCAACACCCCCTCAATTCAACTTTGCAAGTTGCGTTAGTGGACCAACAAACATGAGCATGTTAATGAAAAAAATTATTTAAAAAAATTAAAAAAGAAATAGATATCCTAATGTTAATATTCTAACGTTACAAAAGTCCAAATTAGTAAATCGTTCTTCAGATAGAGAGGGTGATGGAGTGCGATTTAGACAAGTTCAGGGGGGTATTGAGAACATTTAGACAAGTTTAGGGGAGCATTGAAAACGTTTAGACAAATTCAGGGGGATATTGAGAACACTTCAAAGTTCAGGGGGAATATGAAACTTAGGGACAAATTGAGTGGGTTGAAGATGCATTAGGTTTATATTTTTTTACATGACCATACCATAAAACTTGGGGACATAAAACGAAACTTGGGTATTGATGATACAAAGCCCAAACCCAAGTTAATTATCTAAATTGACCCACCCTAATTTGATCTTCTTTTTCTTTATTAGAACAGTGAGTAAGTAATTACGGGAGAGGGAAACTCAGAACCAAATCCATTTCCCTTTTCTCTGCAAGTGCCGCTTAATTTCCTTAATTTTTTCGCCTTTTATCCGTGCCATGTTCAGCAACCCTCTCATGGCCGAATCTATTCTTTCTCTTCACCTTGCATCTCGATTATTGCCAACTTTGTTTTTCAATTAAGAAATTGAAGGCTTCAAACAACGCATGTTCATGTGAACGACGGTAATTTCCTATTCCTCACCTATTTCTATAGTTTAATTTCCACTCATATCTTGTTCTCTTTGCTTATTTCAAAATGTTTAATCTAAACCCCTAATTTTGCATTCTTCAAGAATAGTGAATGTCAGATTGCATTTGAGTAACAAGTTGGGATTCAGTTCAAGTTGCATGTGATGATCATTTAGTAATAGTATTGGGGTTTCAAGATGGAATATTCTGCATTAAGATAAATGTTTTTTAATTTCCCCCACTTCTCTTATACTACTTAAGTCCCCTCGTTTATAACTCTAACTCCCCTTTTCTTCAACTTCTAAAATTTGTCATGTTCTTTATAATTTAAAATTTGAAGTATGCTTCGGGTTTCACCTCTGTTCCCTTAATGAGTTGTATAGTATGTCTCTCTCATATTCTCTGTAATTTTCTAATATTTTGGACTTTAGAAAATTTCAATTGAGAAAAGCACATTTGAATCGGGAAGGAAAAGAAATTGCGTAGTTACGGAAATTGGGATGGAGATAGGAAGCACCTTTGTTTAATTAAAAGACGAACAAGAGGTGAAAACCTATTATTTAAATGAAATTAGCCTCTTGTTCATATCTTTCTTATTGTGTTAATAATGGCTCCTCTTTGAGTATGGTTTGAGTTGATGAGTTGAATTTTGGTTTTAGAATGATTAAATGTTTTAAGGTAGAGTCATCAGAATTTTGTGCTACTTGTTTAATCAAAAGATGTGAGATTTTTATCGACTTAGGATCAAACTAAAATATCCATGCCAATAAACGGCTTATCAATGAGGACTGAGGAGTTCAAATTATATGTAAATATCATGAATAACTTGTTTGCATCAGGAAATAATGGGAAAAAAAGGATTCCAACAGAGATAGTATGCTTTAGGTTAACGGCTGTACCTCCAATCGTAGATACTTGGACTATATTGAACCAATACTCGTCCAAATATATATGATTTTGGACACTATTGGAGAGAACTCTTGGTATTTAGAACCTAGATACCTCCTTTTCTCTCCAACCATTACTTATATGCAAAAAAATGGAACTAATGATGAAGAAAACATAAGAACTGAAAATGCTAAAACAGAGAAAGTGAATATAATGGTATTAACAAATGGAAGAATGATTAAAATATGCTATTTTCGTTTGTTGTTTCCTGCTGGAATGGAGTTTCCTTTGAGGTGGCTGTTTGCTTGCGAATTTGTTTGATATCACCTATTAATTTCGGATTGCTACCTTACTGTTGGACTTGAGCGAAAATGAAAATTGTTGACGAGTTCTCATAGATCCCGCTGGGATCTGAAGAGCTGAAGTAGTGTTTATTTTTTGCAGGGTTTTCAAAGAAAGATTAGATGGAGACATCGGAGGAAGAAAGAAGTAGGTAGCTGGAGATGGGAATGATCCGCTACATCTTTGGACTTCTTCTTCCCAAATTCTCAGAAGAACATAACAGAGAAAAGAGCTGAAAGAAATCGAAAGAGGGAGCAAACAAGTCTTTGAGAAACCAAAAGCGGACCTCCTTTTTCTTGGAATCGCCAGTAGTAGAAATGAAAGAAAGAGAGCAAGAAAAGGGCCCCCCCTGTGTTTAGATGTTGTAGAGTGTTCCTTTTGTAGGAGATGAATTTGAGAATTCTACTCCTTCGCACCTCTTGCCTAATGAGCTGTACATTTCGTAATGGTAATTGGACTGTACAATTCGTAATGGTAATTGGACTTACAGCACAGTTTTGGGCTGGACCAATTGTACCACTGTGGGTTCGATTTAAAGGTTATTTTTGTTGGTCTTAGTTCTAAATAGAAAATTTTGAAAGTTAACTACAACTTATTTATGCATGGAAAATATAACATATCTTCCCATTTTATTGTATCCAAAGTTAAAAATCATTAAAATGTTGTATCAAAAACTTGAAAGCATGTCTTTTTTTTTTATAGAGTAGTTTTGAGATTAGGCTGGTATGACCTCTCTACTAGTGTCCCCACTTTTTTGTGGGATTTTTTTTTACCAAACTTATCTGCTTGTATTCATAAGCATATGAAAGGAAAAAATTGAGTTTTTGATGGAGGGCTTTTGGCTATGTCTGAAATAGGGGAAGCCTTTAGAGAGAGAAGTAACGGTTTCTCATTCCTTGATGTTGTCTATTTTCACACATTAACTATAGGTTTAAAATTTGTTGATGTCCTAGGTTAAAATCCATTAATAAGATTTTTAGAAACCAAAACCTCAAGATACAACTAAAATCTTCAAAATCGGCTTTCCTAAGGGTCAATAGATGCTTTTCTAAAAAATTCAATTTTCAAATTTGTATTGTGAAGAGCAGAGTTGGTTTATGCTATTGTTATTTGCCGGCACTGATCTTGGGATCCTCCCTAAGACCATGCGAACCCATGAGGCCGGTGCTTGGGTCTGCAGGTCGATTACAAACCGCTCCATTTATCAACTTCCTCTTTTTGTCTTGCTTTACGAGTCTAAATTTGAAAAGACTTTCAAAAACCTTTCTTGCCACGAAATTGAGTCATTTTGAATGTAGACTCCCTATTTTGCCTCTCATGGAATTTGAAAAATAGTTGCAAACCCTTTTATAACCTATTTTTAGACTAGAATTCAAACGATGCTAATGTAGACCATAATCTCATTGTGATGTTCCCACTAGAGGCTAGTACTACCTGTCCACACCATCACCGACTTGATCACATGATTTAATATTAATAAGGTGAATAAAAGTTTGGTTTTTAATTGCAAACAATATTTAAAATTTAAAAGTTAGTATTTATATCTAGTCAAACAAATCTAGACCTGGTGAACTTAGCAAATATCACCATGAACTTTCATTTGTTTATGTTATTTGAATTTGATAAATGTACATCAATTTATTTATTTAACGATACATGAAATTTATAATTTAGAAAAGAAAAGTAATCAACCAAAAATTGAAACATTTATATTTACGAATAAACCAATTCGTTTTTTATCAAGTTCATGTTCATGAGATTAATTAAAGTTCATGTTCATGAGATTAATTAAAATGATTGAAAGTTAAAGTAGAATCTTCGAGAGTTGCTCAATATTATAAACTTAAAACTATTGGCGAAATGGTCTTCCAAAACTAATCTAAAATGTTTCAACTTTTTATAGTTTTAGGATGTTTTTCAAAACTTCTCATTTCTAACTTTTAATTTAAAAGTGTTTTTTAAGGAGATTTTAACTTATAAGTCAGACAGTGAAGTGTTTCTGATAACTTTTTTTTAACTTAAAAGTTAAAAATAAGACAGAAGTTAAAGTAAATCAGACTTACTTCTTAAAAAATTCACTTATAAGATATAAGTAACTTTTTGAGAAGTTTTGAGAAACACCTCCTACAAATAAGTTAGACTTACTTTTTAAAAAAATCACCTGTAAAACATAAATAACTTTTTGAAAAGTTTTGAGAAACCTCTCCTTAATCGGGTCCTAAACTCCCCGCCGCGGTTTGTAAATTTTGGACTTTGGATTATATACACCGGGGGACATTTTGTTGACTTTTTTTTTTTTTTAAGAAAAGACATTTTGTTGACTAAACTAAAATCGATAAATGAAGGCAAATTGCAACGCCTTAATTTCTGTTCTTATGGCTTCTTCTTCTTCAACTTCATCGGAATGGAAGTATGACGTGTTCATTAGTTTCAGGGGTAAAGACACCCGCGACAACTTCACCAGTTATCTCTACAAAGATTTGTATCAAAAGGGAATTGAGACCTTCATTGATAACAAACTTAACAGAGGAGAAGAGATCACTCCGGAGCTGATTCAAGCGATTAATCAATCGATGATCTCGGTGATTGTTTTCTCGCAGAATTACGCTGATTCGCCGTGGTGTTTAGAGGAGCTTGTCCACATAATAGAATGTAAGAAAGCTCACGGGCAGATCGTTTTGCCGGTTTTCTACAGGGTTGATCCTTCCGATGTGGAGGATCAAATTGGGGATTTCGGGAGAGGATTTGATAGAGCTAAGGAACAAGCTATGGGAGATATGCGATTGGTCAAGAAATGGAAAGCTGCTCTGAAGGATGCTGCCAATCTCTCTGGATTCGACTCCGCTGTTTTGAGGTAAATTAAGGCGTTCATGTTCTAATTTGTTTTAGGTGGTTTCTTTTAGATTTATTTTTTATACCACTTCTTAGCTCAGAGTAGTCAATTATTGAAGGTGACATTGCTTACTTGTTTTAGTGTTTGATTAGCCTATTGTTCCATTAGCCAGGATCTACTCTTCAGTTGAAGCTATAAATATGGTGTTCTCGAATTGTTTACGAAATTATTAATTCCCTAAAATAAAGGTAAACACAGGGTCTTACATGAGCCATTTTAAGCCATTGGATAAATCCTAGATCTCTTAACAATGTTAGAGGCTTTTTGGTAGCTTAGGCCTTTCTTTATACATCAAATCTGAGCTTGTAGGAGTAATGAACTATTGAACATTACCAGTTTGTGTTTGATGTCCATAATTATGTCTTCCTACATAACAATTTTAGCTCAGTCTTCTCTTCTTTGGTGGAATTTACTTATCTTTTACATAAATGGGTGAGAACACCATCATTTTTGACAGTGGATTTTGAGTTAACTACTTTTTTTGTCTGCATATATTTTGTTTTAGCCTCTTTCGGAGTCCAATGATATGATAGAATACATCAATTGCTGCTGTTGTTGACATGTTTTTCGCTGCATTATAATTTATTTTTGGTATACTATGTATGTCACTGCGATTTAATTAATGACAATCCATTTTGTGTATTATGTGATATCTGTCAAACTTAAAAAGCTTATGCAATGATGTGGAAGCTACGAAAAGTAATTGATAAAATTCACTCATGTTCTCATCTTTGCCTACTAGTTCATTTAGTCCAGTTTCCCCTGTAAACTGATTTACTTAGAAGAACAAGTTTTTCTATATTGCTTAAATATATCTATACTTTTTTATTTCCTTGCTGAGAATCTAGTTTACAGTTTTCTTCCATTGTATGTTGCAGGCCGGACTCAAAACTCATTAATGAAATTGTGAATGAAATATTGAAGAAATTAAATCATACACCATCAAGTGATACTGAAGGCCTGGTTGGAATAGAATCCTCCTTAGAGGAATTGGAAAGGCTATTAAATATCGGATTTTCCAATGCTCGCATTGTCGGAATTTGGGGCATGGGTGGCATTGGAAAGACCACACTTGCCGGAGTTGTATACAACCGAATATGTGCTCTATTTGATAGTTGTTGCTTCCTGGCAAATGTTAGGGAAGGATCTTTGAAAACGGGACTTGATAGTCTTCGAGAAGAACTCTTTTCTATCCTGTTAGATGATGATAATCTTACCATACACAAGCTGAGAACCGATCCCACATCAATTAAGACTAGGCTCCACCGTAAGAAGGTTCTTGTTGTTCTTGACGATGTGAGTAGTTCAGAACAACTAGAACTTTTACCAGGGCTTCACTGGTTTGGCCCTGGAAGTAGAATTATCATTACAACTAGAGATAGACATTTGCTAGTTAGTAATTCAGTGGATTTCGTGTATGAGGTCAAGGATTTAAATGAGGAACATGCCCTTGAGCTCTTAAGCCGGTATGCCTTTAGGCAGAAACATCGAACAGAAGAATTTACAAAACTCGCTACGCGTGCTATTGATTATTGTAAAGGCCTTCCTTTGGCAATAAAAGTTTTAGGTTCTTCTCTGTATAATAGGAGTGAAACGGAATGGGTTGCTTCACTAAATAGACTAGAAAAACATTTCAACAAGGATATTCAAGAAATCCTTAGAATAAGTTTTGATGGACTTAATGAGTCAAATAAATCTCTGTTCCTTGATATAGCATGCTACTTTCGAGGACATGACATGGATTATGTAACCAAAATTCTTGATAGCTTTGAATTCTTTCCTGGCAGTGGAATAGGTGAACTTATTGGTCATTCTCTTGTAACTATGTTGGATAACACTATAGGGATGCATGACTTGTTGCAAGACATGGGTCGAGAGATTGTGCGCCAAGAATCGCAGAAAGATCCTGGAAAACGTAGCCGACTTTGGGATCATGAAGATGTTCTCCAAGTATTGATGCAAGAAACAGTAAGTGAGATTTATGATGTACGTAACACATATGATATGGTATAACATACTTTTTTAAAACAGGGCTTAATGCATCGGGAGGTGCCCCTGTAGCTCCCTCATTGCACAAAATAACTCCCTGAGCTCCACGTGTTGACTTCTGCTTTCTGATTTTCACTCTCTAATTAGAAGCTTACGCTTGACGTTTATTTGTTGCACATTTTCAAAGTTGAGGTAGTTATGGGGTCATTTGAAAATTTAGGGTTCATTAAGCCTTTCTTTATAACAGTTAATCCTTACATCAAATGCTTAAATGAGAACCCCCCCTGGATAGAGGCTATTTTGCCTCTATCTCATATTGCTTTAAAGAAAAGTGACCTTCATAAATGCATGTATGTCTCTATCTCAATGAGTTTTTATCATTTGATACTTGTTCCTTCGATGGATATTAGGGGACAAAATATGTGGAATGCATGGTCATAGACTTGTCTAAATTTAATGAAGAGACGTTTAGTGTTGAGGCATTCATGAAGATGAAGAATCTAAGGTTGCTTGATGTCCATGGTGCCTACGGAAACCGAAAAATACACCTTTCTGGAGAGTTTGATTGTTTATATTACAAATTGAAGTGTCTCTGTTGGGAAGGGTATCCCATGAAATATTTGCCTTCAAACTTTAATCCTAAGAAGATTCTTATGATTGAAATGCCACACAGCTCCATCTCACGGCTTTGGGAAGGAATCCTGGTATGAATGTTATTTTTATGATTTTTTAGGCCTAATACATGGCTTTGAAAGCCAACTACCTCCCTCAACTTTTGAAAGTTCCTTAAATGTCACATGTCATTTAAGTTGACACATGGCACATGGCATAAAACTTTTGTACTTTTGTAAGTTGAGGGGTAATGGGGTGCGTTTGAAAGTTGGGGGGAAGTTGGCTTTTTAAGCGAAGTTCAGGGGGCCATATATGCATTAGGCGTTTTTTTATATAATGATTTATGTGGAATTGTGAAGCTAATTAATTAGATATACTCAAATCTTTTTATGTTCATATAAACAGGAGCTGAAAGAGTTGCAATTCATTGATCTCAGCCATTCTCTATACCTGACTGAAACCCCCGACTTTACAGGAGCCCCAAATCTTCAGACATTGATTCTTGAAGGTTGTGTAAACCTATTTATGGTTCATTCTTCCATTGGAATCCTCAAGAAGCTCACTCTTTTGAATCTAAAGGACTGTAACATCCTTGAATGCTTTCCAAAAAGCATTGAATTGGAATCTCTTACTAGATTACTTCTTTCTGGCTGCTCAAAATTCAGAAAGTTTCCGGAGATAGTAGGCACTATGGAACACTTATCAACCGTTACTTTAGACGGGACTTCAATTGCTGAACTTCCACTTTCAGTGAAGAATCTGACTGGGCTGGTTTTCTTGAGTTTGAGAAACTGCAAAAACCTTACGAGTCTTCCAAGTGAGATTAATTCTTTGAAATCTCTAAAAAATCTGGATCTATTTGGCTGCTCAAAGCTTGATAATTTACCTGAGAGCTTGGGGTATCTTAGAAATTTAGAGATGCTGGATTTAGGTGAAACTGCTATAAGACAACCCCCATCTACAATAGGATTATTGGAAAATCTCAAAATGTTATCCTTTTGCAGAAATAAACCGAAAGAATCATTGTCTTGGTCCAACATGATGAAAATGTTTTGGAAAAAACGTGAGTTTGTGGGTTTATCATTTCATTCATTTAAGGGTTTGTATTCTCTTAAAGAATTAGACCTCAGTGACTGCAACCTTTCAGAAGAAGTGTTGCCGGAAGACTTTTGCTACTTATCCTCACTAGAGGTGTTAAGTATTGGGAGGAATAATTTCGTAAGTATGCCAGCATGTATCAGCCGACTTCCTCAGCTACGATATCTCTGTCTAGATGAATGCAAGAGTCTTACTACTCTGCGAAAGCTTCCGGAAACTATCCATGAAATATCCACGAATAATTGCAACTCTTTACACACTCTGCCACTTTCAGAAGAAGCAATTGCTGATGCATGGATGTGGCCAATCTTCTACTTTACTAATTGCTTTAAGCTTTCTGTGAATCAAGGCAGTTGTAGTACAGCATTTGAATTCTTAAGAAGCCATATTCATCGTTTGTCAAGGAAGCAGCTTCAGGTTCTTCCATTACTTACTCATCATTTCTCTTTAAATGCATCATTGGCTCTCTCATCTTGTCCCGAAAAGCCTTCCGACCCCCCTAAACTTTCAAAGTGATCCCGAAACCCCCTTTACTTTCAAAATGTGCACTATTTAGCCCATGAATGCATGTGTCAACCTTTGATTGGTATGACTTTTCAAAGATGTAATTTTTCCTTGTTTTCTCTCTCCTATCAAAAGATGGCACGTGTCACAAGGGAGCGAAATAGTACATTTTTTAAAGTTGAGGGAGCTAGAGGTCCCTTTAAAAAGTTTAGTGAGCTGGGTCAAGTCGGGTTGACAACAATTTATTTATGTCTAGACGCAACCTTGCCCGCATGAATAATAAACTTGGACCGGGCCGGGTTTGGGTTATGAGCTTCATTCTCAAGCCTGCCCATTAACTAATCATTAATTTTTATATATGTTTATACTAGATACAAATTAATTTTTATATATTTTAATACTCCTGCCATATGCAAATTTAAAATAGCTGTCATTTTAGGAACTTAGAAAAATTTTAAAATATGTGTCGTTTTCGGATTTCAATGCATCTTTTTTAACATTTTGTCAATTTTACCTTTATTCAGTGCACATTGGAAATAAAAAAAAGAATAAAGTATTCGATCAATTTTCAAATTAAAAAAAATCAAAGGGATAAATAAGTACTGATGAACAACCTAAAAATGAAAATTATTTTGAAATGGATTGAGTAATTAATAGTGTATAAATATATATTTTTTATTAATAATGTATGTATTTAGGGAGCTACGAGGTCTTTTCCAACGATCGGGGGCAGTAGGTTAAAGTGGTAAAGATGAGGGAGCAAATGATGCATTTGGCTTTCTCTTTACCAAAAGCTATCTCAATTCTCATTTTCGCTATCTTTTTGTGCAGGATGCCTCATATTCAGGCCGTAGATTTGATGTTATTGTTCCTGGAAGAGATATCCCTGACTGGTTCAGTAACCGAAATATTGGCTCCTTAGTTACCATCCAGTTATCTCCATATTGGCTCAATGGAAAATTCAAGGGACTGGCTATATGCACTGTTCTTGAGACTAACAGTGTCAGTTCAGTTTCAGACATTGCCATTTACTGCAAATTGGAAGCGATTGGGAATTCCGTGACCTGTAGCTTCAAATTTCTCGTATACAAACTCCCGTATTTTCAATCTGATCACCTGTGGATGGGATTTCATTCCCATATTGGATTTGGTAAACAAAAATTGTTGAACAATTGTCACTCTCTCAGAGTTTCATTTGAGTCTTCATCCCCATGTGTGGAAGTGAAGAAGTGTGGAATTCGTTTAGTTTACCATGAACACGAAAAAGATATCTCCATTGAAGAAAGTTTCAAGTTGAAGAGAAGCTATGATGAAAGTAATGTGGGCGAAAGAAGTGGTGACGAGGAAGAGGAGTCTTGCGCTAAGCGGTTGAAAGAATTATGGACATGATCAGGTTCTATTGAGGCCTTTCTTATTCTAAATTATTATATTTTTAATGGACTTAAATATCTTTTTTGGGCCTGTGTTATAATTCAAATGCCATTTTGGTTTGAAATTGCTTATTTGGGAGTGTTTTTACATTGTTCCAGGAACAATGTTGTAGATTTTGTTCCCAACATCAGGATTTTAACATGTGTGCTGAGTTTTAATTTTTTGAATCCCACAATCACAATGTTGATGGTAAAAGCTACATCATTGGTCGACCAATGTATAAATTTCCCTTATTTGGTATTTAACTTAATCAACTTTTGCTTATTTAGCACATGACATGTCGAATTTTAGCATGATAACTTAAGGATCCATTAACAATCGACAATTTGATCAATGAAACTTATTTGTTCTTTAAACGACAATATGATTATTTCACGTTTTTTTCTTATTAGATAGACATTTTATGTACTAAAATTAAATTGATCATCACCAAATAGGCATATAGTGAAGGCATCAGGTCCCAATCGGCAAAAAGTCAATACTTTATATAACATATCCCAAATTGGTATTTAATCCTATCTCTAACGAGGGACAAGGATGAATTTAGTCCATCAGCCTTTCAAATTGGCAAGCATGACTATATAAGTTGAATGCAATTTGGTCCAAAACTGGAACTTCTTTTTTTAAGGTCTATTTGGTATTGCAGTCAAAGTAGTTGTCACGAAAAGTTTCATTTACAAAATTTTAATTGAACAACATATATTGGCATTGAATAATAGATTTGACTCCTAGTACTTATTAACTGAGAGTTATTTGCTATTCATTTTCGGAGCTTTTCGGGACAACATTTTGGGAAAACATAAAAATAGAGCTTTTTGAAAAAGTAGTATGGGAAAACAACACCAAACTGGCTCTAAACTGTTTCATTGATATGATATGTAATCCAATCCTATGATAAAAAAATTTAGTTAACAAATTTTGTAAATGAGTCAATATTTGGACCATTTGGTGCTGCTTCTGGATCGAACGATCAAATTGATATGCAAAGTTCATTGTAGAACTATTTGATTGTTAACATGCTATGTGTTTTCAACAATAATTTCTGACTGGAATTATAACAACATTTTCTTTGGCTTCCTTATGGTTGCATTGCATGTCTTTTTCTTCTATATTGTGTCCTCTATCTATCATTTCTCTGGCTATTTGCAATCTATTTCTTTGAATTCTTTTTGGGGTGGGCCAGATCTTCTCTCCTAGGTTTACAAGTATGTGTTTTTCTCTTTTCAATATTATATCTTGCCCACGTGGCTTTTAGATTTGATCTATTGTTCGTTCTTCTTTTAGTATTAGTTGACAGCATGTGGTTGTTTTGAGAACTACTTGGTTTTGAAAGTCAAATTATTTGTAATGATGTGAATTTAAACCTTATATTTTTCCCAGTATTGTTTTTAAAAGATAGGGTAGCATCTGTATTGATTAAAAATCTTTATGTTGTTTCCAAAATGGCATCTAAAAGATGAGGTAACGGCATTATTATTAGTGAACATTAGTATTTCAATTTGTTTGCCATAAATAGAATATTTTCTCTCTAGTACCTTTTAATTACTAACGTTTCCTTTTTATAACGTGTGATGTCTCTAACCACACTGTTTATACAAGTGAGAGATTATTTTTGGGCTTATTTTCACGTCTTATGTCATTTGGTTGAGGAAGAAATGTGGTTCATTTCCTTCTCTGACAAATCTTGAAATTTTTTTATGTGACATTATCTTCCCAAACCCCCTTTTTCTTTTCCAGAGTAATCTTCTATAGTGAAGCTATATTTCGTCTTAGTCCCCGCTGCAGCTTGTTTACTCTATTATAATTCTTCTTTTCTCCATTACAGTTTTGTTTTTTTATAAATTTTTTTATTCTTAACACAAAAGGTTTTAAACATAGGATGAACTTCATAATCCTAATATATACTTTTTCGTGTCTATTTCTCATTTCAGGGTATAACATGCCTGAATGGATAGTTGTAACGTATTCTCAGGCCGCTGTATAAGGAAGGTGGACAATTTTTAGATTTAATAATCACATAATTTTTGTTTGCGTATACACTGTTTTAAAACTCCCTGCCTAGACCTTATTTTAAGGTCCGCCGCCTGACTACTGCCGACTAGCGCCGAAATCTGCCTAGGTCTTGATTAATCCCAGTCTATGCCCGATTAATCTTCGACTGTCCGACTAGCGTCTAGCGCTTTTTAAAACACTGATATAAAGATGGGCAAACTTAAAAAAAATATATTGTGGTTTATTTATTTGCAAAATGAGGTTTTAAACTTTTTTTTACAAAAGGATTCTATGGTTTCAAAAATTTGACAAAGAAATGATCCTCGATGACAAGTAATCTTGTTCATTTTTATCTCTGATTTTGCGGAGGATATATAAAAAAGCAATACACATCATAAATAAATTTTGAAACTTTTTAAATAGCCCAAACATTTTTTAAAATTTAAATATGATAAAAATTTTAAAAATAAAAGTTTATTGCATCTACATCCCTTAAACTAGTTCAAAATGGGTTCTTATCACCCTAAACTTTGAAATGTGGCAATTGGTTTAATTGTATTTGTTTTAAATGAGTCATTTTACCCCATCATCATCACATGTTAATTCTTTATTTGTTTGACTTTTCAAAAATGTCATTTTCTGATTTTTTTCTCTCAAAACAGAAGCTGAAACATAGCGTTAAAGGAGAAAACTAGTACATTTTAAACAAGTTCAAGGGGTATTTGACACATTTAAAAGTTCAGGGTGTTAATAGTTCATTTTGGACAAGTTAGGGGGGTGTAAATGCATTAAAAAAATCTTTGAAACTTTCTCAAATCGTGATGTTCAAATAATAAAAAATAAGTTATAAGAATGTTTAATTGATTAAAATATTCTATGTAACATCATTATTTTCAATAAATATTTTTTGTATCTCCGTTTTCTTAATTTTGAAAATCACACTCCTTTATGAAAAAAAAATTTATTGTAACAAATGAGTGAAACAATAATGTACTTTTTTTTAAGTTTGTCCTTAAAAAGTAAATAGCATAATGAAACTTTTCTTTTCCCTTTCTCTTCTCTAGAAGTCTGGCCTTATTTCAAACTCAGCTAAAACTCCTCGATGAAAACCTAAAATTTTCCTTTTATATGCTTCTGAATATTAAGGTCGGTAAAAAAAAGATTTCCCACAAAAAAGTGGGGACTCTAGCATAGGTCAGTACTAGCCAAATGAAGTTTGTACAAACCTAATTTGAAGACTAACCTGGTATGGACATATTGGCATTAGTCCAACATTTTAAGTTAAAAAATTCAAATTAAATAGGAAAGAAGGGGTGATTATAAAAGAAAGGCAAAGAGGATATGAAAACATAAAAATTGGGAAACATAATGGTAAAAAAACAATATTTAGCCTAAACATAGCATTTCATTGTAATTTATGAGAAAAATAGGGTTTTTAAGAGGTAAGAAAGTGATGTAGATTTTGACCATCTTAAACCCAATATTATTTAATTTCTAATTTTCCCTGCATATTCTTCCTCCCCATTTTCATTCCTTTTTCCTTCTAGTATCTCCTTAGAAATGATGGCTAGGAGGAACCTCATGTGCACTGGCCCCATCCTAATTGTTGAAAAGTTGAAGAAACCCTGTAGAATTTTGACCATGCTCCACCCATAATTGCCCGTCAAAATGGAGCAAATCTGAAGAGTATAAAACGAAGAAGAATGGGAGACAAAGAGTTTCAATTTAATGTGGGCTCAAGTTCCACTTTTTGTTTTGTTTTATTAAAAAGTTTTATTACTTTAGAAAGTTAGAGATGTCGTAAATTTTAAAAAATTATCATGGAGTTTCACTTATTTTCATAAAAATACCCAAGGAATTTTGGATTTTAAAAGGGGTTTCTAGGTTTTTAACCACTAGCAAAACATGACTTTCTCGTTAACACCTATTGAATCTAAATCGTAGAGGATGTTTTGACATATATTGCCAAAATTAGCTTCATAAGAAAATATCTAAGTCAAAGGCAAAAAAAGTAGGCATTAAGTCTAAAACATTGTTAGATTCTAGTCTACATTAGAGGCATCAAAAGTTCTGAGGAATTAGAAGATGCGTCGGAGGCTTCGTAAGTGTGAAGAATCCTTGGAGACTAGAAGACTAGCTTAGAGGGAAGTACCCTCTAAACTAATTGGTTTAAGGGCAACGCACATTGTGGGGATCATTTTACAAGAAGCTTAGTACCAAGGCCCTTTCTCTTTCTCTAAAAGAGTAATCAACTGAGTCTAAATGGCCTGATTAAATGATAATCTATCCTTAAGCTCATTTAGTGATAACATCCTAATTTGAAGAGAGACAATATGATATGAATTCAACTATAGTCTAAGTATAATGGGAAAGAATCAAGACTATATAAAGGAGTAAAGTTCCAGCAGAGGAACTTGGTGAAGTTTTATTCAATTTCAAGAGCATTTAAGTAATCTTTCAATGCTTCCTAACTTTTTGTTCAATTACTATCGAACAGTTATTCAAATCTGTTTGTAATCGATTCTTATTAAAACAAACTTTAAAAGTTTAAATCTTATAAAGACTAGATCTGTTGTTGAGTTAATGTAGGGGAGCTTGGATACATAGTGAGGACATTACTCAATGTATTGGTATAGCTCAGAGCCTAGATATAGGGAGGAAGATACTCCTATATTGGTAAAGCTCAAGATGGGATTCGGGAAGGTACTCAAGTCTGCAATAAACCAATTGTAGTAGTTTGTTTCTTCACCCATTGAAAGGAGAATCAATAGTAGATTAAAGCTTAGACAAAGACTCCAAGAAATGGATTAGGCAGAGGCTGGACTAGGATAAAACTTCGTGTTTGTTATCTCTAAACTCATTGCTTATTAATTGTTACTTATAGAACTTGTTTTTATTAAAATCTATTAAAATTAATGGACTGCGTCAAAGGATAGACTCTAAGAAAAAATAAAAGTACTTTTACGTAGTGACTGCGTTTGAGCTTGTATAAACTACACTTCCGCATAGCCTTCACGGTTTGTGAAAACTCGAAAATGAGTCATTCACACCTCCTCTTACTTGTAAATCATCCTTATTAGGTTTAACACGTAGTATCAGAGAAATACTCACTAAACTAACACATATAAAGTTAAAGATCATTTAACATGGGTAAAAGTTGTATTTAACACCTTTCTAGTAACCAATTCACGCAGATTCTCCCAGAAGGATTTTTTGTGTTTAGACCTCCACTATTCTTTAGGAATAATTGTACAATTTGAAGAAAATGATGAACAATTTTATTCAATCACAAGACATGTATGATTGGCTAGCTATTGCTAATAGACCATATGTGCCCACTATGATTGTTGGAGAAGTAACTGCTCTCAAATTTGAAGATCAATATAATGACTTTGATATGAGGAAATTGCAAAGCAATGTTGCTGCTATTAACTTTCTTCATAATGCTTTATATTTTGCTAAATATAATAAGATTTCAGGTTGTGAAAGTGTCGAGGAGGTCTGGAAGAAACTAGAGGTGACCCATGAAGGAATTGATAGGGTCAAGGAATCGAAGATCAATTAGAATATGCACCATTATGAATTTCTTAAAATGGAAGGGAAAAAATCTGTTTCTTGCATGAATGCCAAATTCGCCAACTTCATAAATGAGTTAAAAATATTGGACAAATTTTTTACTAAGGAAGAGCAAGTCAAAAAGATCCTTAGAAGTCTTACCATGGATTGGCTAGCAAAGAAGAGTGTTGTAGAAGAAGTTCAAGATCTGACCACATACAAATATGATGAGCTAATTGGATCTCTTGATCAGTCATGAGTTCTCCATGTAAAATTTCTAAGAATAGGATTAAGTCAAAGTTGTAGGAAAAAATGCCATAATTCTCAAGGTTAATTCTATTAATGAAGAGTCTTCTAATGATGATGAGAAAATGACTATGTTGGCTAGATATTTCAAAAGGTTCATGAAGAAAGGAGAAAATATTTCTCAAAAATTTCAGAAGGAAGTTATCTTCAGAAGCTAGAAATCTAGAACAAGGAATTCTCGAAATGAAAATTCAAAGCCTTTGAAGACTAATCAAAGATGGAACAATCAAAGAAACTTACATGATTTGAATGTCATCAATAAGACCACATCAAATTCAACTGTCCTAAGCTAAAGAAGGATAAGAGAGGGAAGAACCTAATTGTTACATGGAGTAATAGTGATGAAGAATCATCTTTTGATTCATCCAATAGTGATGAAAAGGTGGCTCAAATATGCTTTATGGAAATTCATGATATGGCTCCTACCATTGAGTTAGAAGGAGAAGCTGAAAGAGTGTAATCCTCGTATCAACCTGCTCACAAAAAAATTTGAACAAAATGGTGAGATAAATTCTAGCTTTAAAATGACTAATAAAGTTATGCAGATTTTGATTGACATCTACAGGATGCTTAAAAAGAACAAAAAATAGATGAAGAATGTTGAGTCAGATTTACAAGAATTTGCCATGAACGATCGAGAAATCATCAAAATTATCAATACACTTCACAAAAGAACCATTAAGCATGAGACTAACATTGAGATGCATAATAAGGAACATGTGTTGGTTGGAGTAAAGGCTACAGAATTTAGTAGAAGGGTATTGCTCATTGAAGGCCATCTCTGGAAAGATAAGTCTACCAAAGGCTAGTGGATCTCAAAGGAAGAATTCATCTCAGAGGAGAAACCATCCTCAGAAGAAACCTCAGAGGAAGCCACAACCTCAAAGCAATCTCAAATGCATGACTTCTCAAATGTAGCTAGTACTTCTCAAAGAAGAGACAAACCTCTGAGATTCAACAAGTATTAGAAGTAAAATTTCAATTCTCTTAGAAGAGAACAAGTTCCACAAAAGTGAAAGGCCCATTTTATATATTCTTACCTCAAGGAAACCAAGAAAAAAAGTTTATCATTCAATGTGATTTCTATGGATTGAAAAACCACACAGTAGCTGTATGTATGCATACAAATAGATATTTTGATGATTATGTTTGACCTAATTTATCTTTTGTTACACCCAAACCCATAGGGAACTAGGTTTGAAGATTTTAACCCTTCTCTTTTTCAAGTAAGCCTAAGATCCACAGAAGGTCAGAAGTTATGGTATATTGATAGTGGATGCTTAAGGCTTATGACATGAAATGAAGTTTCATTCATTTCTCTTGAATGTAAAATACATGGAAGTGTTAGTTATTGAGACAACAAGAAAGGAAAAATCATTGGAAAATGAGCCATTAAATTTGAGATCAAAATTGATGAAGTCTCCTTGGTTAATGAACTGAAATTCAATCTTCTAAATGTTTTACAATTATGTGATTAAGGAAGAAAAGTCACTTTTTACTCCAATGGTTGTTCAATCACTAATTGTAAAACCAATCAAACCATTTTTCTGCACTTAGAATGAATAATGTTTATATGATTGATATAAGATATATGTTTGGTGTCCAATGAAGAAGAGTCATGACCATGACACAAAAGATTGGGACATGTTAAAATGAATCTTATGTTTAAACTAGATAAACAAAAACTTGTTGAGAGTTTTCCAAGTGTCAACTTTGAAAATGATCACTTTTGTAATGTATGTCAATATTTAGAAAACGTTTAGAGTCAAAAACTAAATTTTCCTCTAAAAGAGTAGTTGAACTAGTACATGTTGATTTGTTTGGCCCTGTTCAGCTTTGAGCATGGGTGGAAAAAAATATATTATGGTAATAGTGGATGACTATTCAAGATACACATTGGTTGTCTTGCTTAGTAAAGATGAAGCCAATGAAAACTATTTTATAGAATTAAAGTTGAAAAAAATGTACTACTTTCAAACATATGAAGTGATAGTGAAAGAGAATTCGAAAATTGGCATTTTGTTGGATTCTGTGGTACTGGAGATATAAAGCACAATGTTTCTACTCCTCACACACCTAAACAAAAGAGGTTGTTGAAAGGAAGAACATAACAATAGTTGAAATAGCTCGAACAATGCCCAATGACAATAATATACCAAAATATTTTTGGGCTTAAGTCATTACCACAGCATGCTACATTTAAACAAAGTTCACATAAGATCTATTTTGGATAAAACACCAAGTGAAATTTGGAAGGGTAGATAGGGTATTTTAAAGCCTTTGGTTGTAAATGTTTTATGTTAAACACCAAAGAAAAACTTGGCAAATTTGATCCTAAACCTGATCAGGAAATTTTTCTTAGCAACTCAAAACATAGCAAAACCTACAGAGCCTTTGTTAAGGAGAACTGTATCATTAGAAGAGTCAGTATTGTAGATTTCGATGAACTTGACCATGCTGGTAAAAAGAGAAGCTCAAAGGATGATAGAGAAAAAAAGACCATCCTCTAATCATCAACTAAAGATTAGCCTTTTAAGATTAACTTCTCAAATGGATAACAAGACGATCAAAGAACTCTTTTTGGTGCAAATCAACTTCATCCATACTTACCAAATGAGACTAGAACCAAGAAGGATAATCTTAAAAGACTTAACTTAATGTTGCTCAAAATCTAGTACTGACTAGAGGACAACTCAACAAAATGACAAGTCATCTAACATTTGTCTCAATCATTGAGCCAAATAAATTTGAAGATACTTAACATTATTAAATATGGCTGTTGGCAATGCAAAAAGAATTGGATCAATTCACCAGAATTGATGTTTGGGATCTTGTTCTAGCTCCAAAGAAATATCCATCATTGGAACTAAATGGGTTTTCAAAAAAAAAAAACTACATGAAGATGACACTATGTACTGGTTAATCAAGACAGTAATTGAAAATACAAACATTACAAGGTGGAATTTAAAAACTAAAAATTAACCTAAAGGATCTCCTAAGTATGCCATGATTGATATGATCTAAGTTAAAAAGTTCCATAAATGCTTATAGGTTTATAAAGCTTACAAAAGAAACCTGGCATCTAAGTTTAGAACATTAACAGTTGTGAGCGGAAGACACGGATGCGATGGGCCAAGAGAGCGCAAAATAAGAGGTGTGATCTACCGGGGTGTTTTTGTTGAAAATAAAATTACCAGTTCGGAGACCTGGAAAGTTTGAAAGAGAAAGCGAAAACATTTTAGAATGGTCAAACACAAATCCACCGTCTCTTAGTGTAGAGTCACCACCTGGATTAGCTCTTCTACGAATTAAAGTCCCATGAGGCTTAACATCCGGGGGACGGCCCACTAAGACACAGAGATTCAGGTTTGGGATAAGTTGCTTATTTCTTATTGGATCACATTATATTACATCTACAAAAAACCATATTTCTTAATTATGCCTATTCACACTTATATCATTTTCGAGTTATAATGCATGATTCACACATATTTAGAAAGCGATAAATCCATACATAAAGCGGTAAATAAATGTGGAAAAGTAAAGATTAAAATTACAAAACCTCGGGGGGTGCAACCGCCACCTAATCTATTAATTACGTTTCCCAAAAAAAGTATAATTGAAATTGCGATACCCGAAGGAAAAATAAAACCCTAAACATACATCTAATCCTAATCTACCTGCATCCACAAAGGTTAGTACAAGGTATAACACACCATTTACACATATGTTCGATTTGATTTTGGCGAGGCCCTTGTGGCATAATTAAGAAACAATTATTAAACATTTTTATTTTAAAATAAAAAAGGTTCATTTTTATTAATATGTTGGTTTCTCATTTTAATTAGTGAAAATGCTCTCATGCAAAGATGTTAGGGCTGTTATCTGGGAATAGATTGTTTTTCCCTTTGTGGGGGTATTCTAACAGATATCTCCATTAAATAAAAAGAAATAAAGGATGAAGAAGAATTATTACAACAATATTTACATAATGAAAGAAAGTAGAATAATCCATAGGTTCACATGTAAAATGAAATTGAGAAAAATACAGGGAGTACGAAACAAGCAGCTCTAGGAAATCAGAGGCTTACCCTCATAGAGCGAATCCACTTTGATATACTTGCTTGACCTTCAGGAGTAATCCTCGTCGTCTTTTGAGTTTTTGGTGTTTGAAAAATGGTCAAATCATAAAGTGTTTCTAATTCAAAAATATTGTGGAAAATCATAGTGTTTAGTTTGTCTTTTTCTGCTGAAAAATTTTGGTCTGGATCCCAAAAAATTCCCCAAATATTTGAAGGTGAAAATCCTATAAAATCCAAAAGAAAACAAATTTAATTTCCGGTTCTGGTGAGGCTGCCTTGCCAAGCCTCTAGCGAGGTTCCCTCGTCAGATCCCTGGCCAGGTCAGACCTAATTTTTTTGTATTTTTGATTAATTTTATTAAATTATAATTTTTTTTCAATTCCTAAATTAGAGACGAGGAGCACTCCCATTTGAAGATCTCTAGATAATAAAAAATTGTGTGATTCAAGGATTAAATCCCAAAAAGCCAACATCATTGAACATGCGATCTGGTACAAAATCCCATGCTCACAGCTACCCCTCGTGTGATCGATGTTGGTTAAATAGCCAGTACGATCACACGAAAAGAGCGGAGAGATCGAGAAAATACTTGGCCTATGTGGTTGGCGACTTTGAATCCTCGATTGGTGTCCCATGTGGGTGACTTGTTCATTCCTTACATTGGTGTGATTTTGACAGACAAGTGTTTCTTCCTTTGATTGTAGTCATTATGTGCCGGGGTGAGGTGCTTGAATCCTTTTCAAAGGTGACCAAACGTAATTTGATTAGATGTTGAATTAATTCGTGTGACAAATTAAAGATAATTAGGAGGTAAAATATATTTATGTTTTAATTGTTTGATTGAATTTATGCAAAGCAAAAACTTTTCCCCCATCAATCAAAAAATTAAAACATAATGGAAAAAATAAATTTAATAAATTAGGAAGAAATCAGGGATGTCACGTGCACTACTCTGTTGTGTTTAGGAGACTTTAGTTGGAGAACATAAATAGGTGTGCCCATATATTTTCTTCTATAAATATCACCCTCCTCTCATTCTTTTCTCATTTTTTCATTTTATCTATATATTTTCTCTCTTCATTCTCTCTAAAAAGATGTTGTCGAAAATCGTTGGGAGGCAGCTCTGATTCACATCCAGTCTTTTCCCTCAGCCTATTGATCTGCCTGGCATTTTCTCCATTGATATCAATGACACTTATGGTTTGAGTTTGAGGGAACCATTCTAGGACTCACTCCCACCACTCCTATAGAGGTGCTTGATCCTAACTTCCCAGCTCAGGTTCACCTTTCCCGGATCGAGGTATTTCTAAAAAAAACTTGTTATATATTTATATTTTTATTTGCTTTCTAGACTTAATTCATGTCATGGAATTCAGCTTAAAGACCTGATTCATGTCATGGAATTTAGCTTGAAAAAGAACAAAATTTAAGTTAAAATTTTATTTTTTCCCGAAATAGTCAAGAAATAAAATAAAAAGTCTGCCAGAAAAAAAAATTTCGGCCGATATCTACCATTGGCCGAGCCCTGAAGGGCTCGGTAATTCTAGTGATGTCCCCATAGGGGGCTCGCCAGACTAGAGTTTGGCAAGGCCCTTAGGGGCTCTAGCCAGACTCTGGCGAGGTCCCTTTGGGTCCTTACCAGAGTTTCCGGCGAGGTCCCCATAGGTACCCTGCCGGAGTTTTCCAGCGATGCCCCTAGGGTTTTCACGACCATTTTTTTTGTTTAAATGTTTTTTCTTATTATTTCACTACCTTTTTTTATTTACAATCTCCAGTTCTTCGACAATAGATGGGTATACTATAGTCTAAACTTGGTGGTGACACGTTTCTACCCGGTTGGAGCTTACCCAGGCCATTGAGGCCATAAGCTTTGGTGATCTGGCTCGGTCCCTATGGCTGATGTTGTTACCTTACGCCATGTCGATTGCGTTGGCGTAGAGGTGGTGTGACATTTCACACACCTTTCATCTTCCTATCGGGGAGGTCATCATTACCCCATCCGACGTGGTGACGATACCGATCTTCCCTGGACTGAGACTGTGATTTGATTCGATGCTTTCTTAGAGAGGTTCTTCAAGAGTAGTACTACCTGAAGACGTATTAAGGATTTATTCGACGTAGACCCGCGAGGCAAGGACTTGCGCTATAACTCGCTTGTTGAGTATTAGACCGGTAGATGGTCCATTTCGGTGGTGGAGATTCCATTGTATCTCCGATCTTTTCTTATAACCTTGCTGGGCATGAACTTCTTCATTATCTCAAACAATGAGATCAACTACAGGTAGATCAAGCCCTTAGCTAATCTGGATGCCGTTAGTGGCCTTAACTGGTCCCGGGCGATATTGTCCCAGACATATTTTGCTCTCAACCTGGTCATGAGAGCTCATCAGAGGACACTGCAATGCTTCCCCATGGTTCTTTAGGTACTATTTGTTCATTTATTATCAGTGAATATTAGTTATTTTTTGTTTGCATTATTTGACTTTACGTTTGTCTTTCATCATGCAGGCCTGGGCTTTCTATTACGGTTTCCTTCCCACCCCATGGTTCACTGATACTCCCGATGACTCCCATTATCTTGCCCATATTTGTTTGGCCTTTGAGGGAGAGATATTAGACCATAGGGGTTATTACGGGTACCTCTACTGCTTGACACTTGATTGGGCGAGGACACTTATTTCGGGTAAATAGAACTACATCCATCCTTTGTTAGAAACTCATCCTAATTTGAATTGTATTTCAGGTTAATCACAACCCCTTCATTTTGGAGAGTCCCAAGACACGTGAGTGGTACCTGGGAGAGCACATTAAGTTCTGGCGGATTAAGCCAATAGCTAAGAGGCTTATTCCTCCTGCACCTCCTACTGGATTGTTCTGGGTACACTCGATCATCACTGACCTGAAGGAGCAAAATTTATTCTTTGAGGAGCATGGTGCGAGGGTTTCTGGCCGGTGCAGTGATTATGAGGCATTCATCCATGACATGCTGATTCCACTTCATCCTCCGACCCAACATGTGGTAGAGCGGCCTCATACGCATCTAATGATTCGAGGAGTAGGCGGTTCTAGCATGGGCATTAGTGGTATTAGCATCGGTTGCTAGGTATGAGAGTTGTGTTGATTTATTATCATAGGAGATTGCTCGAAAGAGGGTCCTGGTCACTGATTTGAATGCCTCGATTGGAGGTATGAGTTCCACTTCGTTGAGCATTATTGAGGGGAGACTGGTGGTTCCCTTGGACTCATCTTTCATCCTGATGGGTTACTCGGGGATGAACAGAGAGATGTCTCTTTCGTGGAGCCTTCACACATTTTCTTTTTATCCTTCCGACGCCACCCATGTGAGTCTTTGTCTAAACATCTTATCTTCAAATATATTGTAGTGGTTTTCGGAGTGTTTGATGTTCTTTGGTTCGTTTTGTAGTTTACACGAGAGGAGATGGAGTGGGTGGCTCGACATTCCCTTGCGTTGAGGAATATGATGATCCTACAAGATAGGGTCACACGAGTACATTACCTTTATCGACCTGCTTTATACTTGATTAGTATGTAAGTATGATATGTTATGTTTGATGTATATGATCATGATTTTTACATGTCTTAATGATTACAGTCATTATCAGCAAGAGGGGATGACTATGAGTAATGCTAACTGGAGCTTGAGGGTCATTTCTAGACATTGGACATCAGCCATCGGGATCTGGGTTCTCGCTACTAGGATTTGGATGCCAGTCATTGAGATTTGGGTACCCGATACTAGAGTCTGGACACCCAGTATCAGGAGTTGTTGCGACAGAACACCGAGTCTACTAGAGCTCGAGCTTGACTTCTCTAGCTTGCTTGATGGGTCGGGTATTGGGCTACTACTCACTCTTGATTGGGATTGTGGCTACTTCGGTATCCCTTAACCTCCTCCTATACAAGGTCCGATCGATGACACCTTCGGAGCCTGCTCCCCGAGGATTTTGAGATTGCTACCATGGCTCCCTAAGATCCGGTGGGTGGAGATGATCGATAGGCGATGCATGCTTATGAGCTTTTCTTTTATCAATCTTGTTTTCCTTTTTGAATTAAACACTTAGATAGATAGCTTTTCTTATAAAATTTTAAAAACTTGGATTTTATGGAAAGAGAATAAGACTTTTGGCTGTTGCATGCCGGGTCCTTACTTGTTGTGTTTTTTGTTTATATGAAAGTGGATGTTTGTTTGTTTGTGAATGTTTATGTATGTATGAATGAATTAATGAATGAATGTGGTATGCTAATGTTTCTTGTTAATGCGCGTAGGCAACACCAGTTCGGAGGAATTTCTTTTAGTTTTTTCCTTGACAATGTCGACACATAAAGAGCGACTTAGGGCTTTTCTCAGCACCATCAGGGGCTCAATTGGTGAAAGCTCGATGGATTTAGGGTGCAAAGCCTTCAATATCTCACTTCCAAGCTTGTGAACGTGGCCTTTATCTATGCTGCTTTGAAGTTCTGGGATCCGACCACTCACGTTTTCCACTTTGCTGACCTCGAGATTTACCCCTTGGTCGAGGAGTATCATGCCATCCTGGGGCTTCCTTTTTCGAAGAACCCAACTCTAGTATTCCCTTTGAGACTTTCCTTCGCATTTCCTTCCTTCCAATTCAGGGGTGAGGATAAGTTACGAGGATTGTGGAACTTAGAACTCAGCAGGCGCATTTTGTCTACCCCTCCCGATGTTGGTGGTTTTCGAGTCGATGCTGTCCTTAGCTGGTGTGAGACTACTTTTAGTTCTCATCTCACATGGCCCTCCATGCTGACTCTACTTCTCCTGGCAGGGTTTGTTTGTAGAGTTGGAGCAGTTGCCCCATTCCGTTTGCTGTTTGTCACTGACCCACTTTCTATAGGTCTTTCTCCTGTTGCTTTAGCTTTGGCAGAGACTTTGGTTCACATGGATGCTGTTTTAGTGAATCCCAATTTGGTGGGTGATCATTTCACTTTACTCGAGGTAAATCTTTCAACTTTTCTCTTTATGAATTTCATCCTCTTATTTGAATGAGTCATTTGTAGGTGTGGCTATAAGAGAAGCTTTGTTTTATTGCCGATCCTCGAGTGGGCAAGGTGCGGTATCTTCCTTTAGATTATGGTCCTAGGGGTTTTGTTAGGAAGGATAACCATTCATTGAGTGAGGATGCTTGGATTGAGATTCTTTATCGAGCTTCTGGGATTCGTTGGCTTAGTCCTTGCTTAGAGATCCCTTTCATGGCCACCAATGTGAACAACTCCAACGTGTTGCTGATGGGCTTATTTGGCATCACCTCTTATTCTCTTTCCCATTTGTGTAGGTAGTACGGATGTCAGCAGCGAGTTCCTAGGCTTTTGTGTTTGACCTGTTTTCATGACTTTGGTCCCGACACACCGGATGATATACATTGACTTTTGGCACGGGCTACTATTGTTGCTTTGGATTACAGTACCCTAGAGAATACTGATAATAACGAGTTTTATTGTGGATGGCTGGATGATTATGAGTCTTCCTGATGCCGACAAGCATTTCAAGGTTTCATTCGAGTGGGAGCGAGATGAGGATGACATGGATCCTCTTCCTCATACTTTGAGGAAGCGTGCTCATTGGAATGATTGGCACCCGTAGGTCTATATTTGTGTGTTTACCTGTTTGATTTGTTTTTGACATTATAAAACTTTTATTGAAATTTGTTATGTTTACTTGTGATATTCAGCATGCACACATCCATGTAACATAAACATAAATCTTACAATAATAATAACATTTCATAAATGATTTTAAAGAGGGTACAAATTTTCCAATGATTTGAATCTTGCCACCAGCTAGCCTAAAACTGGTATTCTAACTTGTAGTCCCTCTATTCCTCACAGTGCCCTAATTTTTACTTGAGTCACCCTTTACAGGTGTTCAACTCAACGGACTTTTATTATTATTTTATTACAAAGAAAGGTTCTAATTGTTGCCCAGCTAGCCAAGTACCAGCCAACATACTAACTTTTGATATTTTTCCTTTTTATGTGTACTACTTTTTTTGATTTATTTCTTTTTAACCCTAAATGTGGCAGCGCTTGAGCTTGTCTTGGTTAATTGGGTTGATGAAAACCAGGTCTCTTACTTTCAAAGGTTGGCTTCTGAATTTAACCCGGTTATTATATGCCCTAGCCATGCGTTGTTGATACATCTGCTAGTGGTACAACACATTCAGACACTGTTCATCTATCATGTTCAACTACTTGAATCTGGCTCTTACCCAATCGGATTCCTTTAACCTTGCTTCCAAGGCCACGCGAAGGGATCTCACTTCCATTTCCACTGATAGGACGGCCTCCATCACGTATACTAATGAGAACAGGGTTTGATTAGTAGGAGTTTTGATACTAGTTCTATATCCTCATACTACAAATGGTAGTTTATCAGCCCAATCTCTATAGGTGACTACCATTTTGCTCGAAATTTTCTTTATGGATTTATTGGCTGATTCTACTACCCCGTTGGCTTGTGGTTTGTACAGTGATGATTGATGGTGCTTGATCCCATATTTCCCTACCAAATTTGAAGTAGCTCTGTGAAACAGAAACCCATTTTCTGATACGATGTGGTGTGGGATACCATAGCGAGCGAAGATATGTGTTTCTATGAATTTGGCCACCTTCTTAGCGGTGATATTGGTGTAAGATTCAACCTCTACCCATTTCAAAAAGTAATCGACCACTACTACGATAAATCGATGCCCATTGGTTGAACTAGGTTAAATCTCGCCAATGATATCGATGCCCCACGTTGAGAGGGGCCAAGGAGTAGAAAAGCTATGGAGCTCGGATGGTGGTAAATGACTGATGTCTCCATAAATCTGGCACTCATGGCATTATTTACTTCTGTTATGCAATCTGAGAGCATTGTCATCCAAAAATAGCCTTGTCGCTAAATTTTCTTTGCAAGTGCTAATCTGTTCATGTGGGGCCCACAATCTCCCACATGCATTCATCTGATGACTAGCATTGCTTCTTTTTCAGTGAGGTATCATAGCAATAACCCTTCATGTAGAACCCAAGTTAATAATACCTCACAGTACTTTAATGTTTTGGAAATAGCTAATTGTCTAGGTTAATAAAATTAATTGAGTACTAAGTATACTCTTAATTAATGAAGCTAACTAGAGTTTGTTTAAGAGAAAACAACTCAGTTTTGCTAAGTAATTAATTAAGTTACGGCTTAGAGTAAGAAAAGCTGAGTGTTGAGTACTACGTAGTTTAGACGTATATCAACTTAGCTGTGCTGAGTTAGCTTTTAAAATAAAGCTATTTTCTATGACACTGCATGACACATGAGCTACTAACATATTCTGTGAGAAACGAAATATTCCTTAGATATTTTTCAAGAATAATTGCATTGAAATTAAGGAAGATTTCCAGTGGTCCTCACAAGACAAAAGATGGCAGTACGGAATGTCAGGATTCCCTCACTAAAGTCCAATGCAAAAGGAATCACTTGACATGTGCCATTTTCCAATGTCTCCGCGCGCCTCTGCCAATGTCAGCAATTCATTCAATTTGAAGATTCTACATTGCAATTTCACGCAGCTCTCTCAACCAATTTTCTTGAAGACAACGAGATTTTGTCAACAGAATTTTATCGCACCTCAACATTCAAATCTCTATCTCTAAACATCCTGGAATTTATCTCCAACGGGAAGATTCGAAAGATATGAAGAGAATAGAAATTGAAGATTAGTGACATCAAGAAGTTTGCAATGGCTACCTCATAAAGCTTCAAGTTTAAATAGAAGACCAAAGTAGACGTTCAAACTAGGTGAATCACCTTGAATTTCTTATAGAGCTTAAACTCTATCAAATCACTCCCAGCTTCAAGAAATTCCAAATTCATGCAATCAACAAACATCTAATTCCAAATCTGTTTGTAATAGAGAGAAATTCCCTTAAAATTTAATATTGTAAGGATTCAATGTTTCTATAAGTTAAATTCAGTTTGCAATCTTTTCAATTAAATCTGAGTGTCAATTTGGGAAGGGTACCCAAACTGAGTTGAGCGGTAGTTGGGAAGGAAGGTACTTCTTGTAAAATCGTGTCTACCCGCTGTAAAGGCTTCTCCACCTAAGTAAGGAATGAACACTATTGGAATAAATCTCGAAAAAGGTATCCGGGTACTAGAGGTAGGCTCGGGGTTGAACTAGGATAAAATTCAAGTGTTGAAGTTCTAAACTTTGGCTCTTAGCTTTTACTTTGTTCTGCTCATCCATCCTCTCTCTGATTATTTGATTTTGCTCCAAAAACCAATCCTTGCTGAGTCGAGCATTCAGCAGTAGATTGCAGATAAGCTATGCTAGCAAAGTTGAGCAGTTTATTGAGTTTTTATATCATAACTCAGTACGTATACTCAGCAAGCATATAAAAACTTGACTTGGTGAAACAGAGTTTCATAAACCGTTAAAATTAACCAAGATTCGCATTCACCCCCCCCTCTATGGTTGTTTACAAGCCATCTATAGGACCAACAAGTGGTATCAGAGAAGTTGCTCAGCTTTTAGACTAATCATCTTTGAGTCAAGATCCATAAATGGCTTAAAACAACTGTAGAACTAGTTTTGGTGAGGCGGTACTCCTTAAAGAAGGAATGTCTGTTGCGAGACCACTTTTTTTTATGGTAATCATTATACTTTCTAGAAAAATCGCATGAAAAATTTCATCCATTCGCAAAGCATGCAAGCTTGGCTCGCTATCGAGCTTAGCCCTAGAGTTCCCACAGTTATGAGGAACAGTGTAAGCATTCCCGTAGATCTAGAGGACTATGATGACGCTAATATAAGGCTTCTCAAAGAGAATGCCGCATCGATTAATTACTTACATTGTGCGCTAGATCTTGCTGAGTTCAACAGGGTCTCAGGATGTGAGACAATGCAGGAAATCTGGAAGAAATTAGAGATTACCTATGAGGGGACCGACAAGGACAAGGAGTCAAAGATCAATCTCATGTTGAGGGACTATGAGATGTTCTTCATGGGTGCCAGCGAGGGTACTCAAAGTATGAATACCAGGTTCATTAACATCGTTAATGAACTGAAGAGATTAGGGAATGAGTTCACTGAAGAGGAGCTCGTTAAGAAGATTTTATGCACTCTTACTCTAGAGTAGGACTTTAAGAAGAGCGCCATTAAAGAAGCTTATGACCTGAAGACCTACAGCTATGATGAGTTGATAGGCACCTTGCTGACTCATGAGATATCTCTGAGGAAGTATTTTGATGACTCCAAAAGGAGTCAAGGCAAGGAGAGAGAGGGCAAAGCTATTATCCTGAAAGATTATTCATCTGATGAGTCTGCTAGCTGCAACTCTGATG
>CATIWQ010119427.1:0-59767 GCA_949673415.1 Euphorbia schlechtendalii | reverse complement strand
ATATACTCAAATGTACCTAAAGCTTTCCTTATAGTCGAATTCGATTGAGCCTTGTTCTTTTTACTGCATTTATCAGTAGATATAATTTGCATCTTATTTATTTTGAAATTCTGATTCTTGTTTGCTATTGTAAGCTTGGTTTGTTTTTTTTTTTTTTAGGTCCTTAGAGCATGAAAATACCTCATACTGTTATTGAAAAAAATGTGAGAAAGGAAAACAGAGAACAACTTAGCCTTGAGATTGGAATATATACTTATCTATCAAGTGTTAACTGTTATCAATATCTTAAAGACTAGTATTGCAGTCCTTGTTATTGTGACAGCCATGATACTTGGTTTTTCTGTTCTATTTAGCTAGTCAATCTAGCCAATTAACTATTTTCTTATCCATATTGGTATTTGTTTAGGTCAGGACACAGCTAAAGTACAGGGCTCCCTTCAATCCAATTTAAGTAGCTCATAAATGAAGTTTTAAATTTTGAAAAAAAAAATTAGAGAATTCCGGAAGGTTCTCTCTTAAGAACCGTCCAGAATGCTACTTATTCCGGATGGTTCACTCTTAACAACCGTCCGGGATGCTACTTATTCCGGACGGTTCTCTCTTAAGAACCGTTCGGAATACTACTTTTACGGACGGTTCTGAACCATCCACATTACTTCTGATCAATGGCGTCGCGGCTTGTGCGGACGGTTCAGAATCGTCCGGAAAAGTCAAAAACAACCGTCCGCAAAAGCCTATTTTGCACTAGTGAAAGGTAGATTTTAAGGTCAACGTTGAAAAACTAGCACAAATTTCCGCGATCAAAATTCTGTGAAAACTTTAACGCATGTCTTTTATGGTCATATAAAGTTTATCACATTCTAAAATGGTCCAAAGGTTAATTTTAACCACAAAGTTGAAAAAACTCACACCGATTACCGGGATCGAAATTTCGTGCAAACTTTGAAGCATGCCTTTTATTGTCATATCATGTTTATCACACTCTTAAATGATCTAAAGGTTGATTTTAAGCACAAAGATGAAAAAACTCACATCGATTTACGTGATCGAATTTTCGTGAAAACTATGACGTATGTCTTTTATATTCATATAATTTTTATCACACTCTAAAATGGTCGAAAGGACGATTTTAATAACAAAGTTGAAAAAACTCGCATCGATTTTCTAGATTGAAATTTCATGCAAACTTTGATACATGCCTTTTATAGTCATATCATGTTTATCACACTCTAAAATGGTTCAAATGTCTATTTTAAGGCTAAAGTTGAAAAAACTCGCAACAATTTCTAGTATCAAAATTTTGTGCAAACATTGACACATGCCTTTTTTGGTCATATCATGATTATCACACTCTAAAATGGTCCAAAGGTTAATTTTAAGCACAAAGTTGATAAAACTCACATGGATTTATGTGATCGAATTTTCGTGAAAACTTTGATGCATGTCTTTTATATTCGTATAATTTTTATCACACTCTAAAATGGTCGAAAGGACAATTTTAAGAACAAAGTTGAAAAAACTATCATCGATTTCCAAGAATTTTGTGCAAACTTTCACGCATGCCTTTTATGGTCATATCATGTTTATCACACTCTAAATAGTAAAAATTTCGATTTTAAGAACAAAGTTGAAAAAACTCGCACTGATTTCCACGATCGAAATTTTGTAAAAACTTTAACGCATGTCTTTTATGGTCATATAATGTTTAACTTAGGTGATTGAAATTTGGTGCAAACTTAGGTGCATGCCTTTTATATTCATATCATGTTTATCACACTCTAAAATAGTTCAAACATTTATATTTAGGCTAAAGTTGAAAAAACTCACACCGATTACAGGATCGAAATTTCAGGCAAACTATGATGCATGCCTTTTATGGTAATGCCATGTTTATCACACTCTAAACTAGTCCAAAGGTTGATTTTAAGGTCAACGTTGAAAAAACTCGCATCGATTTCCGCAATCAAAATTTTGTGAAAAACTTTGACGCATGTCTTTTATGGTCATATGATCTTTATCACACTCTAATATAGTCCGGGATCAAAAAGATGAAAAAACTCGCACAGATTTTCGGGATCAAAATTTCGTGCAAACTTTGACGCATGGTTTTTATGGTGATATCATGTTTATAACACTCTTAAATGGTCAAATTTGAAAAAACCCAGATCGATTTCCGAGATTGAAATTTCATGAAAACTCTGACGCATGCCTTTTATGGTCATATCATGTTTATCACACTCTAAAATGGTTCGAAGGTCTGTTTTGAGGTCAACGGTAAAATAACTCCCTCCGATTTCCGAGATCGAAATGTCGTGAAAACATTGACACATGTTTTTTATGGTCATGTCATGTTTATCACACTCTAAAATGGTCCAAAGGTAGATTTTAAGGTCAGATTTGAAAACCCACACCTATTTCCACGATCGAAATTTCGTGAAAACTTTGACGCATGTCTTTTGTATTCATATAATTTTTATCATACTCTATAATGGTCCAAAGGTCGATTTTAAGAAAAAAGTTCAAAAAACTCGCACCGATTTCCGAGATCAAAATTTCATTCAAACTTTGTCACATGCTTTTTATGGTCATATCATGTTTATCACACTTTAAAATTTTCCAAAGGTCGATTTTAAGCACAAAGTTAAAAACACTCGCACCGATTTCCGGGATCCAAATTTCATGAAAACTTTGGCGCATGTCTATTATGGTCATATAAAGTTTATCAAACTCTATAATTGTCCAAAGGTCAATTTCCAGCACAAAGTTGAAAAATCTTGCACAAATTTCCGGGATCGAAATATGGTGCAAACTTTGACGCATGCCTTTTTTTATCATATCATGATTATCACACTCTAAAATTGTCCAAAGGTAAAGTCTTAGCCAAAGTTGAAAAAACTCGCACTGATTCCCGCGTTCAAAATTTTGTGCAAACTTTGACGCATGCCTTTTGTGGTCATATAATGTTTATCACACTTAAAATGGTTTAAAGGTCGATTTGAAGGTCAAAGTTGAAAAAACTCACACCAATTACCGGGATCAAAATTTCGTACGAACTTTTACGCATACCTTTTATTATCATATCATGTTGATCACACTCTAAAATGGTCAAATTGTCGATTTTATGGTCAACGTTAAAAAAACTCGCACCGATTTCTGGGATCGAATTTTCTTGAAAACTTTGACGCATACCTTTTATTGTCATATCATGTTTATCACACTCCAAAATGGTCTAAAATTAGATATTAAGGTCAACATTGAAAAAACTCACACCTATTTCAGCTATGAAATTTCATGAAAGTTTTGATGCATGCCTTTTATGGTCATATCATGCTTATCACATTCTAAAATGGTCCAAATGTTGATTTTAAAGTCATAGTTGAAAAAACTCACACCGATTTCGATGATCGAAATTTTGTGCAAACTTTAGCACATGCCTTTTATGGTCATATCATGTTTATCACAATCTAAAATGGTCCAAAGGTCGATTTTACAGTCGATGTTAAAAAAGCTGGCACCGATTTCCGGTATCGAAATTTTGTGAAAACTGTGACACATGCCTTTTAAGGTCATATAATGTTTATCACACTCTTAAATAGTTCAGAGTGCGATTTTGAACACAAATTTAAAAAACTCGCACCAATTTGCGCGTTCAAAATTTCGTACAAACTTTGATGCATGCCTTTTATGGTCTTATAATTTATCACATTCTAAAATGGTCCAAAGTTCGATTTTCAGCACAAAGTTGAAAAAACTCGCACCAATTTCTGGGATAGAAATTTTGTGAAAACTTTAATGCATTTTTTTTATGGTCATATCATGTGTATCACACTCTAAAAAGGTTCAAATGTTAATTTTAAGGTCAAAAATGAAAAACCTTACATCGATTTCCTAGATAGAAATTTCATGAAAACATTGATGCATGCCTTTTATGGTCATATCATGTTTATCACACTCTAAAATGGTCCAAAGGTTGATTTTAAGCACAAAGTTGATAAAACTCAATTGATTTACGTGATCGAATTTTCGTGAAAACTTTAACACATGTCTTTTATATTCGTATAATTTTTATCACACTCTAATATGGTCGAAAGGTTGATTTTAAGAACAAAGTTGAAAAAACTAGCACTGATTTTCGAGAATTTTGTGCAAACTTTGACGCATGCCTTTTATGGTCATATCATGTTCATCATACTCTAAATGGTCCAAATTTCGATTTTAAGAAAAAATTTGAAAAAACTCGCACTGATTTCCACGATCGAAATTCCTTAAAAACTTTAATGCATGTCCTTTATGGTCATATAATGTTTAACTTAGATGATTGAAATTTGGTGCAAACTTAGGCGCATGCCTTTTATAGTCATATCATGTTTGTCACACTCTAAAATTGTTTAAATGTTGATATTTAGGCTAAAGTTGAAAAAACTCACACCGATTACAGGATCGAAATTTCGGGCGAACTATGATGCATGCCTTTTATGGTCATATCATATTTATCACACTCTAAACTAGTCCAAAGGTTGATTTTAAGGTCAACGTTGAAAAAACTCGCACACATTTCCGGGATCAAAATTTCATGCAAACTTTGACGCATTCTTTTTATGGTCATATCATGTTCATCACACTCTTAAATGGTTAAAGTTGAAAAAACGCACACCGATTTCTGGGATCTAAATTTCATGAAAAAACTTTGACACATGCCTTTTATGGTCATATCATGTTTATCACACTCTAAAATAGTCCAAAGGTCGATTTTAAGGTTAAAGTTGAAAAAACTCGCACCGATTTCCGCGATTGAAATTTCATGAAAACTTTGATGCATGTCTTTTATATTCATACAATTTTTATCATACTCTAAAATGATCCAAAGGTCGATTTTAAGAAAAAAGTTGAAAAAACTCGCACCGATTTCCGAGATCGAAATTTCATTCAAACTTTAACACATGCTTTTTAAGGTCATATCATGTGTATCACATTCTAAAATTGTCCAAAGGTCAATTTTAAGCACAAAGTTGAAAACACTCGCACCGATTTCCTGGATCCTACTTTCATGAAAACTTTGACGCATGTCTATTATGGTCATATAAAGTTTATCAAACTCTATAATTTTCCAAAGGTCAATTTCAAGCTCAAAGTTGAAAAAACTCGCACAAATTTCCGGGATCGAATTATGGTGCAAATTTGATGCATGCCTTTTCGATCATATCATGATTATCACACTCTAAAATTGTCCAAAGGTCAATTTTTAGCCAAAATTGAAAAAACTCACTCTGATTTCTGCGTTCCAAATTTCGTGCAAACTTTGACGCATGCCTTTAATGGTTATATAATGTTTATCACACTTAAAATGGTTTAAAGGTCGATTTTAAGGTCAAAGTTGAAAAAACTCACACTAATTACTGGGATCAAAATTTCTTGTGATATTTTATGCATACCTTTTATTGTCATATCATGTTTATCACACTATAAAATGGTCAAAATGTCGATTTTATGGTCAACATTAAAAAAACTCGCACCGATTTCTGGGATTGAAATTTCTTGAAAACTTTGACGCATACATTTTATTGTCATTTCATGTTTATCACACTCCAAAATGGTCCAAAGTTCGATTTAAAGGTCCAAAGTTTTGATGCATGCCTTTTATGGTCATATCATGTTTATATCATTCTAAAATGGTCCAAATATCGATTTTAAGGTCATAGTTGAAAAAACTCACTGATTTCGAGGATCCAAATTTCGTGCCAACTTTGGTGCATGCCTTTTATGGTCATATCATGTTTATCACAATCTAAAATGGTCCAAGGGTCGATTTTATAGTCAACGTTAAAAAAGCTCGCATCGATTCTGGTATCGAAATTTTGTAAAAACTATGACTCATGCCTTTTATGGTCATATAATGTTTATCACACTCTAAAATAGTTCAGAGAGTATTTTTAGCACAAATTTATAGAACTCTCATTGATTTCCTCGTTCAAAATTTCGTACAAACTTTGACACGTGCCTTTTAAGGTCGTATAATATTTATCACACTCTAAAATGGTCCAAAGGTCGATTTTCAGCACAAAATTGAAAAAACTCGCACCAATTTCCGGGATAGAAATTTTATGAAAACTTTTATGCATGTTTTTTATGGTCGTATCATGTTTATCACACTCTAAAATGGTCTAAATGTCGATTTTAAGGTCAAAGTTGAAAAAAATCACACCGATTTCCTGGATAGAAATTTCGTGAAAACTTTGACGCATGCCTTTTATGGTCATACCATGTTTATCACACTCTAAAATGGACCATAGGACGATTTTAAGGTCAAAGTTGACAAAACTCACACCGATTTCCACTATTAAAATTTAGTAAAAACTTTGACGCATGTATTTTATATTCATATAATTTTTATCATACTCTAAAATGGTCCAATGGTCGATTTTAAGAACAAAGTTGAAAAACTCGCACCTATTTCCGAGATCGAAATTTCATGCAAACTTTGACGTATGCTTTTTATAGTAGTATCTTGTTTATCACACTCTAAAATGGTCGAAAGCTCGATTTTATGGTCAAAGTTGAAAAAACTCACATCGGTTAACGAGGTGGAAATTTCCTACAAACTTTGGCGCATTCCTTTTGTTGTCATATCACGTTTATCACACTCTAAACTAGCATAATTTTCTGAGAGTGAAATTTTTGTGAACAATTTTATGCATGCCTTTAATGGTCATATAATGTTTATCACACTCTCAAATGGTCCAAAGGTCAATTTTAAGGTCAAATTTGAAAAAACTCACACAGATTACCGAGATCGAAATTTCGTGCAATTTTTTATGCATGCCTTTTATGTTCATATCATGTTTATCAAATTCTAGGATGGTTATAAGGTCAATTTTAAAGTCAACATTGAAAAAACTCCAACTGATTTCTACGATCGAAATTTCGTGCAACTTTTGACGCATGCCTTTTATGGTCATATCATGTTTATCACAATCTAAAATGGTCCAAATTTTGATTTTAGGGTTAACATTGAAAAAACACTCAACAATTTTTTAGGATCGAAATTCTGTAAAAAATTTGACGCATACCTTTTATTGTCATATCATGCTTTTCACACTCTAAAATGATCCAATGGTCGATTATAAGCAAAGTGTGAAAAAACACTCGCACTGATTTCCGGGATCGAAATTTCGTAAAAACTTTTACGCATGTCTATTATGGTCATATAATGTTTATCAAACTCTATAATGGTCCAAAGATCGATATTCAACACAAAGTTGAAAAAACACGCACAATTTTCCGGGATCGAAATTGCGTGCAAACTTTGACGCATGCCCTTTCTGATCATATCATGTTTATCACACTCTAAAGTGGTCCAAAGGTCAATTTTAAGCACAAAGTTAAAAAAAACTCACACCGATTTCCGTGTTCGAAATTTCATGCAAACTTCGACACATGCCTTTTATGGTCATATAATGTTTATCACACTCTGAAATGGTCCAAAGGTCGATTTTAAGGTCATAGTTGAAAAAAATCACATCGATTACATTGATCAAAATTTCATGCAAACTATGACGCATGCCTTATATGTTCATATCATGTTTATCACACTCTAAAATGTTCCAATGGTGGATTTTAAGGTCAAAGTTGAAAAAATCGCGTTGATGTCCACGATCAAAATTTCATGCAAACTTTGATGCATGTCTTTATTTTCATATCATGTTTATAACACTTTAAAATGGTCCAAAAGTCAATCTTAAGGTTAATATAGAAAAAACTTGCAATGATTTCCGGGATCAAAATTTCATGAAAACTTTGATCCATCCCTTTTATGGTCATATCATGTTTATAACACTCTAAAATGGTCCAAAGATCGATTTTAAGGTCAAAGTTAAAGAAACTAACATCGATTACCATGATTAAAATTTCATGCAAACTTTAACGCATGTCTTCTATGGTCATATCATGTTTATCACAATAAAAAATGGTCTAAATATCGATTTCAAGATTAACGTTAAAAAAACTCGCATCGATTTCCGGGTTTGAAATTTCGTGAAAAATTTGATGCATGCCTTTTATGGTCATATCATGTTTATCACACTCTAAATGGTACAAAGTCGATTTTAAGCACAAAGTTGAAAAATTTGCACCGATTACCAGGATCGAAATTTTGTGAAAACTTTGAATCATGTCTATTATGGTCATATAATGTTTATTACACTCTAAAATGATCTAAAGGTCGATTTTCACCACAAAGTTGAAAAAAATCACACCAATTTCCGGGATCGAAATTTTGTGCAAACTTTGACGCATTCCTTTTACGATCATATCATGTTTATCACACTCTAAAACGGTTTAAATGTCTATTTAAGAACAAAGTTGAAAAAACTCATACTGATTTCGGGGATCGAAATTTGGTTCAAACTTTGGCACATGCCTTTTATAGTCATATCATGTTTATCACACTCTAAAATGGTCAAAATGTAGATTTTGTGGTTAATGTTTAAAATACATGCATCGATTTCTAGGATCAAAATTTTGTGAAAATTGTCACGTGCCTTTTATGGTCGCATCATGTTTATCACACTCTAAAAGTGTACAAAGATCGATTTTAATGTCAACGTTGAAAAAACTCGCACCGATTTTCGAGATCAAACTTTCGTGAAAACTTTGACGCGTGCTTTTTATCATCATATAATGGTTATCACACTCTAAAATGGTTCAAAGAACGAATTTAAGCACAAAGTTGAAAAAACTCGCACCGATTTCCATATTCGAAATTTCGTGCAAACTTTGATGCAATGCATTTAATGGTCATATAATATTTATCGCACTCTAAAATGGTCCAAAGGATGATTTTTATGTTCAAGTTGAAAAAACTGAAACCGATCATCGCGATCAAAATTTCTTACAAACTTTGACGCATGCCTTTTATGGTCATATCATGTTTATCAAACTCTAAAATAGTCCAAAGGTCGATTCTAAGGTCAACGTTAAAAAAACTCCCACCTATTTCTGTGATCAAAATTTCGTGCAAGTTTTGACTCATGCTTTTTATGGTCAAATCATGTTTATTAAAATCTAAAATGGTCCAAAGGTCAATTATAAGGTAAACGATGAAAAAACTCACACTAATTTCCAGGATCGAAATTTTGTGAAAACTTTGACGCATGCCTTTTATGGTCATATCATGTTTATCACACTTTAAAAAGTTCCAAAGGTCTATTTTAAGCAGAAAGTCGAAAAAACTTGCACCAATTTTTGGGATCGAAATTTTGTGAAAACTTTGATGCAAATCTATTATGGTCATATAATGTTTATCACACTCTAAACTGTTCCAAAGGTCGATTTTATCGTCAACATTGGAAAAACTCGCACCAATTTCTACAATCGAAATATCGTGCAAACTTTGATGAATGCCTATTATGATTATATATTGTTTATAACATTCTAAAATGGTCCAAAGTTTGATTTTAAGGTCAACCTTGAAAAAATTTGCACCGATTTTCTTGATGGATATTTTAGTGAAAACTTTGAAGCATGCCTTTTATGGTCATATCATGATTATGACGATAAATTTTGAGGTCAACGTTGCGAAAACTTGCATCTTTTTCCGGGATGGCAATTTTCATGGAAACTTTGATGCATGACTTTTATGGTTATATCATGATTATCTCACTCTTAAATTGTCCAAAGGTCAATTTTAAGGTTAACATTAAAAAAACTCGTATCGTTTTCAATTTTCGTAAAAAATTTGACGCATGCCTTTTATAGTCATATCATGTTTGTCAAACTCTAAAATGGTCCAATGGTCGATTTTAAGGTCAACGTGGAAAAAATCCACATCGATTTCCGTGATCAAAATTTCATGAAAACTATAACGCTTGCATTTGATGGTCATATCATGTTTCTCACTCTCTAAAATGGTTCAAATGTAAATTTTAATGTCAAAGTTCAAAAAACTCGCACCGATTTCTAGGATCAAAATTTCATGAAAACTTTGATGCGTGCCTTCTATAGTCATATCATGTTTAACACACTCTAAAATAGTCCAAAGGTTGATTTTAAGCACAAAGTTGAAAAAACTCGCATCGATTTCCGCATTCGAAATTTCGTGCAAACTTTGACGCATGCATTTTATGGTCATATAATGTTTATCAAACTCTAAAATGGTCCAAAGGTCGATTTTAATGTCAAAGTTGAAAAAACTCAAACCGATAATCGGGATCGAAATTTCTTGCAAACTTTGACCTTTTATGGTCATATCATGTTTATCAAACTCTAAAATGGTTTAAAGGTCTATTTTAAGGTTAACGTTGAAAAAACTCCCACTGATTTCTACGATCAAAATTTCGTGCAACTTTTGACTCATGCCTTTAATGGTCATATCATGTTTATTAAAATCTAAAATGGTCCAAAGGTCAATTATAAAGTAAACGATGAAAAAACTCGCACCAATTTCAGAGATTGAAATTTTGTGATAACTTTGATGCATGCCTTTTATGGTCGTATCATGTTTATCACACTTTAAAATGGTTCAAAGGTCGATTTTAAGCAGAAAAAGCTCGCACAGATTTTTGTGATGGATATTTTAGTGAAATCTTTGAGGCATGCCTTTTATGGTCATATCATGATTATGATGATCAATTTTGAGGTCAAAGTTGAGAAAACTTGTGTCTTTTTCCAGGATGGCAATTTTCGTGAAAACTTTAACTCATGCCTTTTATGGTCATATCATGATTATCACACTCTAAAATTGTTCAAATGTCGATTTTAAGGTTAACTTTTAAAAAACTTGTGTAGTTTTCAATTTTCTTACAAACTTTGACGCATGCCTTTTATGGTCATATCATGATTATCACACTCTAAAAAGGAGTAAAGGTAGATTTTTAGGTCAACGTTGAAAAAACTCAAACCGATTGCAAAGATCAAAATTTCATGCAAACTTTGATGCATGCCTTTTCTTGTCATATCATGTTTATCACACTCTAAACTGGTCCAAAGATTGATTTTAAGGTCAACGTTGAAATAATTCGCACAGATTTCCGGGGCCGAAATCATGAAAACTTTGACGCATGCCTTTTATGGTCATATCATGTTTATCACACTCCAAAATGGTCCAAAGGTCAATTTTAAAGTCAACATTGAAAAAAACTTGCATCGATTTTTGCGATTGAAATTTCGTGAAAACTTTGACACATTTCTTTTATAGTCATATAATGTTTATCACACTCTAAAATGGTCCAAAGGTTGATTTTGAGCATAAAATTTAAAAAACTTGCACTGTTTTCCACGATAGAAATTTCGTGAAAACTTTGATGCGTGCCTTTTATGGTTATATCATGTTTGTCACATTGCAAAAAGGTCCAAAGAGCGATTTTAAGCACAAAGTTGAAAAAACTCGCACAGATTTCCAAGATCAAAATTTCATGAAAAATTTGACGCATGCGTTTTATGGTTATATCATGTTTATCACACTTTAAAATGGTCTAAAGGTCATTTTTAAGGTCAAAGTTAAAATGTTTATCGCACCAATTTTCGGGATTGAAATTTCATGTGAACTTTGACGCATGCCTTTCTTTTGTCATATCATGTTTATCACACTCTAAACTTGTCCAAAGGTCGATTTTAAGGTCAAAGTTGAAATAACACGCACCGATTTCCATGATTGAAATTTCGTGCAAAATTTGACTCATAGCTTTTATGCTCATATCATGTTTACTAAAATGGTCCAAAGGTCAATTTTAAGGTAAACATTGAAAAAACTCTCACTGATTTCCTTGATCGAAATTTCATGAAAGCTTTGATGCATGTCTTTTATGGTCATATCATGTTTATCACACTCTTAAATGGTCCATAGGTAATTTTAAGCACAAAGTTAAAAAAACTCAAACTGATTTCCACGATAGAAATTTCATGAAAACTTTGACGCGTGTCTTTTATGGTCATATCATTTTATCACACTTTAAAATGGTCCAAAGGTCAATTTTAATGTCAACGTTAAACTTGCACTGATTTTCGGGATTGAAATTTAAATAAAACTTTAACGCATGAATTTTTTTGTCATATCATGTTTATCACACTCTAAACTAGTCCAAAGGTCGATTTTAAGGTCAGCGTTTAAAAAATATGCATCGATTTCTAGATCGAAAGTACGTGAAAAATTTGACGCATGCCTTTTATGTTCATATCATGTTTATCAAACTCTAAAATGATCCAAAGGTCGATTTTAAGGTCAAAGTTTAAAAAACTCACACCGGGATCAAAATTTAGTGCAAGCTTTGACGCATGCCTTTTATAGTCATATCATGTTTATCACACGCTAAGCTTGTCCAAAGGTCGATTTTAAGGTCAAAGTTGAAAAAATTCGCACCCATTTCGGAGATGGCATTTTTCGTGAAAACTTAGACGCATGCCTTTTAGGGTCATATCCTGGTTATTATTAAACTCCAAAATGGACCAAATGTCGATTTTAAGCACAACGTTCAAAAAACTGGCACCGATTTTCGAGATTGAAATTTCGTGAAAACATTGACTCCTGTCTTTTATGATCATATCATGTTTGTCACACTCTAAAATTCTCTAAAAATCTATTAGAATGTCAATGTTTAAAAAACTCGCACCGATTTCCGGGATTAAAATTTCGTGAAAACTATGACGCATGCCTTTTTATGGTTATATCATGTTTATCACGCTCTAAAATGGTCCAAATGTAAATTTTAAACACATAATTGTAAAAACTTGCAACGTTTTCCACAATCGATATTTTGTGAAACATTGACAAATGTCTTTTATGGTCATATCATGTTTACCACACACTAAAATGGTCCAACGGTCGATTTTAAGGTTAACGTTAAAAAAACTAGCACCGATTTCAAGGATCGAAATTTCATGCAAACTTTAACGCATACCTTCATGGTCATATTATGTTTATCACACTCTAAAATGGTCCAAAGGTAGATTTTAAGATCAACATTGAAAAAGTTCGCACCGATTTCTAGGATTGAAATTTTGTGAAAACTACGACATAAGCATTTTATGGTCATATTATGTTTATCACACTCTGAAATGTTCCAAAGGTCAATTTTAAGTACTAAGTTGAAAGAACTAGCACCGATTTCTAGGATCAAAAGTTCGTAAAAACTATGAGGCATGCCTTTTATGGTTATATCATGTTTATCACTCTAAAATTGTCCAAAGGTCGATTTTGAGCAAAAAGTTGAAAAAACTTGCACCGATTTCAGTGATCAGAATTTCGTGAAAACTTAAACGAATGTCTTTTATGATTATATCATGCTTGTCACACTCTAAAATGGTCCAAAGGTCAATTTTAAGGTCAAGGTGGAAAAAACTCTCACCTATTTCAAGGATCGAAATTTCGTGAAAACTATGATGAATGCCTTTTATGGTCATATCATGTTTCTGACACTCTAAAATGGTTTAAATGTCGATTATAAGGTCAACGTTGAAAAAACACGCATTGTTTTCCGGGATTGAAATTTCGTGAAAACTTTAATGCGCGCCTTTTATGGTTAAATTATGTTTATCACAGTCTAAAATGGTCCAAAGGTCAATTTTAAGGTCAAAATTGTGAAAATTCTCATCATTTTTAGCGATAGCAATTTTCGTGAAAACTTTAACGCATGCCTCATATGGTCATATCATGATTATCACACTCTAAAATGGTTCAAAGGTCGATCTTAAGGTCAACGATGCTAAAACTCACATCTTTTTCCGAGATGGTAATTTTTGTGAAAACTTTGACACATGCCTTTTATGGTCATATCATGATTATCGTACTCTAAAATGTTCCACAGGTCAATTATAAGGTCAACATTGCGAAAACTAACATTTTTTCGGAGATGGCAATTTTTGTGAAAACATTGACGCATGGCTTTTTTTGTCATATCTTAATTATCACACTCTAAAATTGTCCAAAGGATGATTTTATGGTCAATCTGAAACAACTAGCACTGATTTCTGGGATAAAAATCATGAAAACTTTGACGGATGCCTTTGATGATTATATCATGAATATCACACTCTAAAATGGTCAAAAAGTAAATTTTAAGGTCAACATTGAAAAGCCTCTCATTGATTTCCAAGATGGCAATTTGCGTGAAAACTTTGAAGCTTACCTTTTATTGTCATATCATGATTATCACACTCTTAAATGGTCCAAAGGTCATTTTTAAGGTCAACGTTGCCAAAACTTGCACCTATTAATGGGATGGCCAATTTCGTGAAAACTTTAATGCATGTCTTTTATGGTCATATAATTTTTATCACACTCTAAAATTGTCCAAAGGTCGATTTCAAGCACAAAGTTGAAAAAACTCGCACCGATTTCCGGGATCAAAATTCTGTGAAAACTTTGATGCATGCCTTTTATGGTCATTTAAAAAATTTCACACTCTAAAATGGTCAAAAGGTCAGTTTTGTGGTCACGTTAAAAAAACTCATCCCGATTTCCAGGATCGAAATTTTGTGAAAACTATGACGCATGCCTTTTATGGTTATATCATGTTTATCACTCTCTAAAATGGTCCAAAGGTCGATTTTAAAGTCAACGTTGAAAAAACACGCACCGATTTCCAGGATCAATATTTCGTTAAAACTTTGACGCATGCTTTTTATGGTCATATAATATTTATCACACTCTAAAATGGTTTAAAAAGCGATTTTAACCACAAAGTTTTAAAAAAACTCGGATCGATTTTCACGTTTGAAATTTTGTGCAAACTTTGACACATGCATTTTATGGTCATATAATGTTTATCATACTCTAAAATGGACTAAAGTTCGATTTTAAGGTCAAAGTTGAAAAAACACACACCGATTACCAGGATCGAAATTTCTTTCAAACTTTAACGCATGTCTTTTATGGTCATATCATGTTTATCAAACTCAAAAATGGTCCAAAATTCGATTTGAAGTTCAACGTTAAAAAAACTCCAACTGATTTCTGCGATCTAAATTTCGTTCAACTTTTGGCTCATGCCTTTTATAGTCATATCATGTTTATCACACTCTAAAATGGTTTGAAGGTCAATTATAAGGTCAACGATGAAAAAACTTGCATCGTTTTCCGGGATCGAAATTTCGTGAAAACTTTAACGCATTCCTTTTATGGTCATATTATGTTTATCACACTCTAAAATGGTCCAAAGGTTGATTTTAAGGTCAACGTTGTGAAAATTCTCTTCATTTTTAGGGATGGCAATTTTGCTGAAAACTTTAACGCATACCTTATATGGTCCTATCATGATTATCACACTCTAAAATAATCGAAAGGTCGATCTTAAGGTCAACGATGCTAAAACTCGCATCTTTTTCCGAGATACCAGTTTTGGTGAAAACTTTGACGCATGCCTTTTATGGTTATATCATGATTATCATACTCTAAAATGGTCCAATGGTTAATTATAAGTTCAACGTTGCGAGAACTAGCATCATTTTCAGGGATGGCAATTTTCGTGAAAACTTTGACGCATGCCTTTTATTGTCATATCATAATTATAACACTCTAAAATGATCGAAAGGTCGATTTTATGGTCAATGTTGAAAAAACTAGCATCGATTTCTAGGATCAAAATTTCGTGAAAACTTTGATTCATGTCTTTTATGGTCATATCATGAAACACTCTGAAATGGTCAAAAAGTCATTTTTAAGGTCAATGTTGAAAAACCTCGCACTGATTTCCCGGATGGCAATTTACTTGAAAACTTTGAACCATGCCTTACCTTTTATGGTCATATCATGATTATCACACTTTAAAATGGTCTAAAGGTTGAATTTAAGGTAAAAGTTGAAAGACCTCGCACCAATTTCTGGGATTGCAATTTTCATAAATACTTTGATGCATGTCTTTTATGGTCATATCATGATGATTATCACACTCTAAAATGGTCCAAAATTTGTTTTTAAGGTCAACTTTGGGAAAACTCGCACCTATTTACAAGATGGCAAATTTTGTGAAAACTCTAATGCATGTCTTTTATGGTTATAAAATGTTTATCACACTCTAAAATTTTCCAAAGGTTGATTTTAAGAACAAAGTTGAAAAAACTAGCACCGCTTTCTGAAATCAAAATTCTGTGAAAACATTGATGCATGCCTTTTATTGTCATATCATGTTTATCACACTCTAAAATGGTCAAAAGGTCAATTTTTTGGTCAACGTTGAAAAAGATCACACCGATTTCCAGGATCGAAATTTAGTAAAAGTGTGGTGCATGCCTTTTATGTTCATATAATGTTTATCATACTGCATAATGGTCCAAAGGTCAATTTTAAGGTCAATGTTGAAAAAACTCGCACCGATATCAAGGTTTAAAATTTCGTGAAAACTTTGACGCCTGCCTTTTATGGTCATATAATGTTTATCACACTCTAAAATGGTTCCAAGTTTAAAAAACTCGGATTGATTTCCAAGTTTGAAATTTTGAGCAAACCATGTTGCATGCATTTTATGGTCATATAATGTTTATCACACTCTAAAATGGTCCAAAGGATGATTTTAAGGTCAAAGTTGAAAAAACTCACACCGATTACCGTGATCGAAATTTCTTGCAAACTTTGACGCATTACTTTTATGGTCATATCATGTTTATCTAACTCTAAAATGGTCCAAAGGTCGATTTTAAGGTCAACGGTGAAAAAACTCCAACCAATTTCTACTATTGAAATTTCGTGCAACTTTTGACTCATGCCTTTTATGGTCATATCATGTTTATTAAAATCTAAAATGGTCAAAAGGTCAATTTTAAAGTCAACGTTGAAAACACTCGCACTGATTTCGGGGATCGAAATTTCATGAAAACTGTGACGCATGCCTTTTACGGTCATATCATGTTATCACACTCTAAAATGGTCCAAAGGTTGAATTTAAGTTCAATGTTGAAAAACTCGCATCATTTTCCAGGATCGAAATTTCGTGAAAAATTTAACGCATGCCTTTTATGGCATATTATGTTTATCACACTCTGAAATGGTCCAAAGGTCGATTTTAATGTCAATGTTGTGAACATTCTCATCATTTTCCATGATTGCAATTTTTGTGAAACTTTGACGCTTACCTTGTATGGTCATATTATGATTATCACACTCTAAAATTATCCGAAAGTTGATCTTAAGGTCAACGATGGTAAAACTCGCATCTTTTTCCGAGATGGCAATTTTCGTGAAAACTTTGACGCATGCCTTATATGGTCAAAACATGATTACCATACTCTAAAATGGTCCAAATGTCGATTATAAGGTTAACGTTGTGAAAACTGGCATCATTTTCCGAGATGGCAAATTTCGTGAAAACTTTGACGCATGCCTTTTATTGTCATATCATGATTATGACACTCTAAATGGTCCAAGGTTGATTTTTAAGTCATCGTTAAAAAAACTAGCACCTATTTTTGGGATCAAATTTTCATGAAAACTATGATGCAAACTTTTTAACATCATATCATGATTATCACAATCTAAATTAGTCAAAAATTCGATTTTAAGGTCAACGTTGAAAAACCTCGCACTGATTTCTAGAATGGCAATTTTCATGAAAACTTTGAAGCATGCCTTTTATGGTCATATCATGATTATCAAACTTTAGAATGGTCCAAAGGTCGATTAAAATCAACGTTGAAAGAACTCGCACCGATTTCCGGGATGAAAATTTTTGTGAAAACTTTGACGCATGTATTTTATGGTCATATCATGATGATTATCACACTCTAAAATGGTCCGAAGGTCTTTTTTAAGGTCAACGTTACGAAAACTCGCACCTATTTCTAGGATGGAAAATTTCTTGAAAACTCTAACACATGTCCTTTATGGTCATATAATATTTATCACACTCTAAAATGGTCCAAAGGTCGATTTTAAGCACAAATTTGAAAAAACTCTCACCTATTTCAAGGATCAAAATTCCGTGAAAACTTTGATGCATGCTTTTTATGATCATATCATGTTTATCACACTCTAAAATTATCTAAAGGCTGATTTTAAGAACAATGTTGAAAAAACTTGCATCGATTTCCGAGATAGAAATTTTGTGTAAACTTTGGCGCATGCCTTTCATTGTCTTATCATGGGTAGCACACTCTAAACTATTCTAATGGTCAACTTTAATGTCAATGTTGAAAAACTAGCACTAATTTCCGAGATCAAATTTTCTGAAAACTTTGACGCATTCCTTTCATGGTCATATCATGTTTATCACACTCTAAAATGGTCAAAATGTCAATTTGATGGTCAACGTTGAAAAAACTTGCATCGATTTCCGGGATCGAAATTTCATGAAAACTATGACGCATGCCTTTTATGGTCATATCATGTATATCAAACTCTAAAATGGTCCAAAGGTTGATTTTAAGGTCAAGTTTGAAAAAACTCGCACCGATTTCCAGGATCGAAATTTCTTTAAAACTTTGACGCGTGCCTTTTATGGTTATATAATGTTTATCACACTATAAAATGGTTTAAAGAGCGATTTAATTCACAAAGTTGAAAAAACTCGTAGAGATTTCCGCTTTCGAAATTTCGTGCAAACTTTGACGCATGCATTTTATGGTCAAATAATATTTATCACACACTACAATGGTCCAAATGTTGATTTTAAGGTCAAAGTTGAAAGAACTCACACCGATTATTAGGATCTAAATTTCTTGCAAACTTTGAAGCATAGCTTTTATGGTCATATCATGTTTATCAAACTCTAAAATGGCCTAAAGTACGATTTCATTGTCAACGTTAAAAAAAACTCCCACCGATTTATGCAATCGAAATTTCATGCAACTTTTGACTCACACCTTCTATGGTCGTATCATGTTTATTAAAATCTAAAATGTTCCAAAGGTCAATTTTAAGGTCATCGTTGCAAAAACCCGCACCGATTTCCGGGATCAATATTTCATGGAAATTATGATGCATGCCTTTTATGGTCATATCATGTTTATCACACTCTGAAATGTTCCAAAGGTCGATTATGAGGTCAATGTTGCGAAAACTAGCATTGTTTTTTCGGGATGCCAATTTTCATGAAAACTTTGACGCATGCCTTTTATTGTCATATCATGATTATCACACTCTGAAATGGTCCAAAGGTTGATCATGAGGTCAACATTGAAAAAACTAGCATCGATTTTCGGGATCAAAATTTTGTGAAAACTTTGACGCATGCCTTTTATGGTCATATTATGTTTATCACACTCTGAAATGGTCCAAATGTCGATTTTAAGCACAAAGTATAAAACTTACACCAATTTTCGGGATTGAAATTTTGTGAAAATTTTGACGCAAGTTTATTATGGTCAAATAATGTGTATCAAACTCTTAAATGGTCCAAATGTCAATTTTAAGCACAAAGTTGAAAAAACACGCACCAATTTCCGGGATCGAAATTCTGTGCAAACATTGACGCATGCCTTTTATGGTCATGTCATGTTTATCACACTCTAAAATGGTCTAAAGGTCGAATTTAAGCACAAAGTTAAAACAACTCGAGCCTATTTCCATGATCGAAGTTTTGTGATAACTTTGACGCATACCTATTTTGGTCATATCTTGTTTATAACACTCTAAAATGGTCCAAAGGTAGATTTTAAGGTCAAAGTTTAAAAAACTCACATCGATTACCACGAACATAGTTTCGTGCAAACTTTGACGCATGCCTTTTATGGTCATATCATGTTTATCACACTCTAAACTGTTCCAAAGGTTGATTTTACTATCAACATTGAAAAAACTCGCACAGATTTCTACAATTGAAATTTCGTGCAAACTTTGATGAATGCCTTTTATGATCATATCTTGTTTATCACACTCTAAAATTGTTCAAATGTTAGCTTTAAGGTCAATGTTAGAAAAACTCGCACCGATTTCCGGGATAGATATTTTAGTGAAAACTTTGACACATGCCTTTTATGGTCATATCATGATTATCACACTCAAAAATGGTCCAAAGGTCGATATTAAGATCAACGTTGAAAAAACTCAATTCTTTTTCCAGGATGGCGTTTTTCATGAAAACTTGGACGCATGCCTTTTATGGTCATATTATGATTATCGCACTCTAAAATTTACCAAAAGTCTATTTTAAGGTCAACGTAGAGAAAAATCGTATTGTTTTCAATTTTCTTGAAAACTTTGATGCATGTCTTTTATGGTCACATTATGATTATCACACTCTAAAATGATCAATAGGTCGATTTTAAGGTCAACGTTGAAAAAACTCACACCGATTACCAAGAACGAAATTTCGTGAAAACTTTGACACATGACTTTTATTGTCATGTAATGTATATCACACTCTAAAATGGTACAAAGAGCGATTTTAAGCACAAAGTTGAAAAAACTAGCACCGATTTCCACGTTCGAAATTTCGTACAAACTTTTACGCATGCAATTTATGGTCATAGAATGTTTATCACATTCTACAATGGTCCAAATGTTGATTTTAAGGTCAAAGTTGAAAGAACTCACACCGATTACCGGGTTCGAAATTTCTTGCAAACTTTAACGCTTGTCTTTTATGGTCATATCATGTTTATCAAACTCTAAAATGGTCCAATGGTCAATTTTATTGTCAAAGTTGAAAAAACTCCCACTGATTTATGCGATCAAAATTTCATGCAACTTTTGACTCATACCTTTTATGGTCATATCATGTTTATAAAAATCAAGAATGCTCCAAAGGTCGATTTTAAGGTCAACGTTGAAAAAACTCGCACCGATTTCCGGGTTTGAAATTTTGTGAAAACTTTGACGCATGCCTTTTATGGTCATATCATGTTTATCACACTGTGAAATGTTGCAAAGGTTGATTCTAAGGTCAATATTGAGATAACTGGCATCGTTTTCCGGGATGGCAATTTTCGAGAAAACTTTGACGCAAGAATTTTATTGTCATATCATGATTATCACACTCTAAAATTATCCAAATGTTGATATTAAGCTCAACTTTAAAAAAACTAGCACCGATTTTCAAGATCGAAATTTCGTGAAATCTTTGACCCATGCCATTTATTGTTATATTATGTTTATCACACTCTGAAATGGTCGAAATGTCAATTTTAAGCACAAAATTGAAAAACTCGCACTAATTTTTTTAATCAAAATTTCATGAAAACTTAAACGCAAATCTATCATGCTCATATAATGTTTTATCAAACTCTAAAATGGTCCAAAGGTTGATTTTCAGCACAATTTTGAAAAAACACGCACCAATTTCCAATATTGAAATTTTGTGCAAACTTTGATGCATGCCTTTTATGGTCATATCATGTTTATCACACTCTAAAATGGTCCAAAGTTCTATTTTAAGCACAAAATTGAAAAAATCTCACACCGATTTCTGTGATCGAAATTTCATGAAAACTTTGACGAATGTCTTTTATGGTCATATAATGTTAATCACACTCTAAAATGGTCCAAAGATCAATTTTAAGCAGAAAGTTGAAAAAACTTGCACAGATTTCTTGGATCGAAATTTCGTGCAAACTTTGACGCAAACCTTTTTTGGTCATATACCTTTCTTGGTCATATCTTATTTATCACACTCTAAAATGGTCCAAAGGTTGATTTTATTGCCAAAGTTGAAAAAACTCACATCGATTACAGCAATCATAATTTCGTGCATACTTTGACGCATGCCTTTTATGGTCATATCATGATTATCACACTCAAAAATGGACCAAAGGTCGATTTTTAGGACAACGATGAAAAAACTCGCATCGATTTCTGTGATTGCAATTTTCGTGAATACTTTGACGCGTGCCTTTTATGGTCATATCATGATTATGACACTCTAAATGACCAAATGTCGATTTTGAGGTCAACGTTGAAAAAACTAGCATAGATTTCCGGGATGGAAATTTTCATGAAAACTTTGACGCATGCCTTTTATGGTCATATCATCTTGATTATCACACTCCTAAATGAACCAAATGTCGATTTTAAGATCAACGTTGAAAAAACTCGCATCGATTTCCGTGATGGTAATTTTCATGAAAACTTTGACGCATACCTTTTAAGGTCATATCATGATGATTATTGATAAGTGTATAATTACACTTATTATCTTGATATTTTTACTCATAAAATGATGTGGTTTAGAGTCATTTTATACTTCATATAAAAGATTTCACATGGTATGTAGTTATTTTTTATGCAAGTGCAGAAACTTGGTGAATCTTTGGAGTGAAATGATCAAAGATGGAATTCTATGCAAAAAGAGTGAAATAGGTGCAAAAAGATGTGTGGAATACAAGGAATTGGCTTAGGATCGAAGTTGTCAAAGATCAGTAAAGTTGCAAAGAAGAATCATGAAGAAAAGTACAAGTCACAACCATGTCACAATCGTGATTCCTACTCGTGATTGGCCAATTCACGCTCGCGACTATCTATCACGATTGTGACTCATTATTCTTCACAAACAGTCAGTTACCAACTTACATTCACAATCACGACATGTATGTCACGCTCGTAAATCATGATGAGTTTGATCAACTCTTCTCAACTTCAAACTTCCGAATAAGAACGATTAATCACCATCAACTGCCATCAACTGTCAAGTGAAGAGACACCTTTTAAAGACAATGAAACCATGAAAAGGTGCCTATCCATTGAAGATAAGGATGAAATCTTGCATCTAATCACATTGAAGATGATGCAATCCTTCACCAATGGACATGACTATTCGTTTGGATAAACGCAACATTTCACACTCTATAAATAGAGGTTCAATTCAACCATTTCATGTATGCAGTGGTAGAGGTAATTAGCATCAGTATCATAGATAGAGAGTGAAAGTTATATAGATTTCACTAAGTTCAAAGTGTTAGAGAGAAAAATGTATAAGTGATTCGATTCTTGTTTCAATCACTAGATTTCTACACAAATTCGAGCGATTGTTGTATGAGTGTAATGGCAAAGCACTTATCAGTAAAAGTTTCTGTTCTTCAAAATTCATTTGTTCAATATTCACAAGGAATAGCATCCTAATGGAGGTGCTGTATGAGTTGAGACCGAATTCAAAGTAGACACAGGAATTGCGAGAATTGATGACTCCCATTAAAGAGTGGATACGGTTTGATCAACTTTAGCTTTCACTTGCATACCTTACAACTTTACTTTGTTATCTACTTATACTTTCTAACTCGAAGTTTATGATATGTTTATGTGTCATAACAAGTATTTCATCTTGCTTCACATACATTAATGAATTTATATACTTCAAGTTGACTTTAAGAGTAGTTTCGGGGTTAACAAGATTGTGTATAATCACTAGATCTGTGATTATAACGCTATTTAGTGAGCCAACATTTTTGGAGTGGTAACTTGTTAATTATGGCTATGTGAGAGCAATCCGTAATAAGCATAGTATTATTGTTATCCAGGGTTTTATAAGTGTCATAATTCATTTACCCTAGATTTAGAAAAGTCATTTCATGTGTTGCTCTACGTTGAATTATAGGATATTTGGGCGTCCAAAATCGAGTTTGTTTAAGTTATCTAGTGCATTAAACATTCTTGATTATTTTGCATATTTTACTCCACTATACTTGTTCTTTGGGAATATCTATACACTTTTCATCTTCTCTAATTTGTTCATGCATTTGTCCATTCATCAGTCTACCATTCAAAACCTTCAACTTATTTTATTTTCTTTTGTTCCGTAACTCTAGTTGATCTTTAGAACCAAATTCCTTCCCTATGAGATTGATATCTTTTAAAACTACATCGCAACTGTATACTTGCAGTTATCATCATTTTTCTATTTGATAAGCGGTATTGACAACACCTATTCATATTTAGAACTTTTATATTATCAGTAGAAAAGTGGCGAACAATTATCACACTCTAAAATGGTTCAAAGTTCATTTTTTAGGTCAACATTGAAAAGACCAGAACCAATTTCTGGGATCGAAATTTAGTGAAAACTTTGATGCGTGCCTTTTATGGTCTGATCATGTTTTTCACTTTCTAAAATGGTCCAAAGGTCGATTTTAGGCACAAATTTGAAAAAACTCGCATCAATTTCCGTGATTGTAATTTCATGAAAACTTTGACGTATGTCTATTATGGTCATATCAAGTTTATCACACTCTAAAATAGTCCAAATGTTGATTTTAAGATCATTTCGCACCTATTTCCATGAAGGAAAATTTCGTGAAAACTTTGACAAATGCCTTTTATGGTCATATTATGATGATTATCACACTCTACAATGGACCAAATGTCAATTTTTATGTCAACGTTGGAAAAACTCGCACCGATTTTCAAGATGGCCATTTTTGTAATATCTTTGACGCATGCCTTTTATGGTCATATCATGATGATTATGGCACTCTAAAATTATCCAAAGGTAGATTTTTAGGTCAACATTGAAAAAACTCGAATCGATTTCCAGGATCGAAAATTTGTGAAAACATTGAAGCATGCCTTATATGGTCATATCATGTTTTTCTCTTTCTAAAATAGACCAAAGGTCAATTTTAGGCACAAAGTTGAAAAAACTCGCATCGATTTCCACGATCATAATTTCATGAAAACTTTAACGCACGTCTTTTATGGTCATATCATGTTTATCACACTCTAAAATTTTCTAAAGGTTGATTTTAAGGTCAACGTTGAAAAAACTTGCATCATTTTCTAGGATGGCAAATTTCATGAAAACTTTGATGCATACCTTTTATAGTCATATAATAATGATAATCACACTCTAAAATGGTCCTAAGGTCGTTTTTAAGGTCAACGTTGCGAAAACTCCCACCAATTTCTAGGATGGCAAATTTCATGAAAACTTTGACACATACGTTTTATGGTCATATCATGATGATTATCACACTCTACAATGGAAAAAATATCAATTTTTTTATCAACGTTGGAAAAACACGCACCGATTTTCAAGATGGCTATTTTTGTGAAAACTTTGACGCATGCCTTTTATGATCATATCATGATGACCATGGCACTCTAAAATTGTCCAAAGGTTATTTTTAGGTCAACATTAGAAAAAACTAGAACCGATTTTCGGGATCGAAATTTCGTGAAAACTTTGATGCATGCCTTTTATGGTCATATCATGTTTTTCACACTCTAAAATGGTCCAAAGGTTGATTTTGGGTACAAATTTGAAAAAACTCGCACCAATTTCCACGGTCGTAATTTTTTGAAAACTTTGACACATGTATTTTATGGTCAAATCATGTTTATCACATTTTAAAATGGTCCAAATGTCCATTTTAAGGTCAACGTAGAAAAAACCTGCTCCGATTTCCGGAATCGAAAATTCGTGAAAACTTTGACTCATGCCTTTTATGGTCATATCATGTTTATCACACTCTAAAATGGTCTAAATGTCAATTTTAAGTTCAACATTGAAAAAACAAAGTATCGATTTCAGGATCGAAATTTTGTGAAAACTTTGACGCATGCCTTTTATGGTCATATCATCTTTATCACACTATAAAATGGTCCAAAGGTCAATTTTAAGCACATAATTGAAAAAACTTGCAATGTTTTTCACAATCAAAATTTCATCAAACTTTGACACATGTCTTTTATTATCATATCATGTTTATTACTCTAAAATGGTCCAAAAGTTGATTTTATGGTCAATGTTGAAAAAACTTGCATCACTTTCTAGGATGGCATATTTCGTGAAAATTTTGACGCATTCCTTTTATGGTCATAACATGATTATTATGACACTCTAAAATGGTCCAAAGGTCATTTTTAAGGTCAACGTTGCGAAAACTCACATCTATTTCTAGGATGGCAAATTTCGTGAAAATTTTACGCATTCCTTTTATGATCATATCATGAAAATTATCACACTCCACAATGGACCAAATGTCAATTTTTTGTCAATATTGGAATAGCTCGCATCGATTTTGAAGATGGCAATTTTCGTGAAAACTTTGACGCCTGCCTTTTATGGTCATATCATGATGATTATGGCACTCTAAAATATTCCGAAAGTCGATTTTTAGGTCAACATTAAAAAAAACCGAACCGATTTCCGGGATCAAAATTTTGTAAAAACTTTGGCTCATGCCTTTTATGGTTATATCATGTTTGTCAAACTCTAAACTGGTCCAAAGATCGATTTTAAGCACAACATTGAAAAAACTCGCACCGATTTCAAGGATAGATATTTCGTGCAAACTTTGACTCATGCCTTGTATGGTCATATCATGTATATCACCCTCTAAAATGGTTCAAAGGTCGATTTTAAGGTCCACTTTGTGAAAACTTACATCGTTTTCTAGGATCACAATTTTTGTGAAAACTTTGACGCTAGCCTTTTATGGTCTTATCATGATTATGACACTTTAAAATTGTCCAAAGGTTAATTTTAAGGTCAACTATGAAAAAACTCACATCGTTTTCAGGATGGTAAATTTTTGTAAAAACTTTAACGCATGCCTTTTATGGTCATATCATGATTAACACACTCTAAAATTGATCGAAGGTCGATTTTAAGGTCATTGTAAAAAAAACTAGCATCATTATCTATGATGGTAATTTTTGTGAAAACTTTGAAGCATGCCTTTTATGGTCATATCATAATTATCACACTCTAAAATGGTCCACAGGTCGATATTAAGGTCAACATTGAAAAACTCGCATCATTTTCGGGATGGGAATTTTCGAATTGTTACACATGCCTTTAATGGTCATATCATGATGATCACACTTCAAAATGGTCCAAATGTCGATTATAAGGTCAACATTGAAAAACTCGCATCGTTCTTCGGGATGGCAATTTTCGAGAAAACTTTAATGCTTGCCTTTTATGGTCATATCATGATTATGACACTCTCAAATGGTCCAAATTTCAATTTTAGAGTCAACGTGAAAATACTCGCATCGTTTTCAAGGATAGAAATTTTCATGAAAACTTTGCCGCATGCCTTTTATGGTCATATCATATGATTATCACACTCTAAAATGGTCCAAAGGTCGATTTTAAGGTCAACTTTGCGAAAACGTGCATCCTTTTCCAAGATGGAAAATTTCCTGAAAACTTTGACGCATGCCTTTTATGGTCATATCATGAATATCACACTCTAAAATTGTCCAAAATGTTGATTTTAAGGTTAACGTTGCGAAAACTGGCATCATTTTCTAGGATGGCAATTTTCCTTGAAAACTTTGACGCATGACTTTTATGGTTATATCATGAATATCACACTTTAAAATTGTCCCAAGGTAGATTTTAAGGTTAATGTGGGAGAAGCCCTCATCGTTCTCCGGGATCAAAATTTTCGTGAAAACTTTGACGCCTGCCTTTTATGGTCATATTATGGTCATCACACTCTAAAATGGTCCAAAGGTCGATATAATGTCAACGTTGCAAATACTCACATCGTTTCCCGGGGTGGAAATTTTCTTGTAAACTTTGATGTATGCCTTTTATGCTCATATCATGAACATCACACTCTTGAATGGTCCAAAGGTCGATATTTAGGTCAACATTGCGAAAACTTGCATCGTTTAACGGGATGGCAATTTTCGTGAAAACTTTGACTCATGCCTTTTATGGTCATATCATGATCATCACACTCTAAAATGGTCTAAAGGTTGATTTTAAGGTCAACATTGCGAAAACTCGCATCCTTTTCCGGGATGGCAATTTTCGTAAAAACTTTCATGCATGTCTTTTATGGTCATATCATGATTGTCACACTCAAAAAAGATAAAAGGGTCGATTTTAAGGTCAACATTGAAAAAACTTATATCATTTTCAAGGATGGTGATTTTCGTGAAATGTTTGACACATGTCTTTTATAGTCATATCTTGATTATCACACTCTAAAATGATCCAAAGATAGATTTTAGGGTTAACGTTGAAAAGACTCGCACCGATTTCCAGGATGACAATTTTCGTGAAAAACTTTGACGCGTGCATTTTATGGTCATATCGTGATTATCACACTCTAAAATAGTCCAAAGGTCGAATTTAAGGTCAACGTTGAAAAAAATCGCATTTTTTTCTAGGATGGCAATTTTTCTGAAAACTTTGACGCATGCCTTTTATGGTCATGATTATCACACTCTAAAATTGTCCAAATGTCGATTTTAAAGTGAACGTGAAAAAAACTCGCAACGATTTCCGGGATGGGAACTTTCGTGAAAACTTTGACTCATTCCTTTTATGGTCATATCATGAATATCACACCCTAAAATGGTCCAAAGGTCGATTTTAAGGTCAACGTTGAAAAAACTCGCACCGATTTCTAGTGTCAAAATTTCATGAAATCTTTGACTCATGCATTTTATGTTCATATCATGATTATCACACTCTAAAATGGTCCAAAGGTCGATTTTAAGGTCAACATTGATAAAACTTGCACCGATTTTCAGGATAGCAATTTTCATTAAAAGTTTGACGCATGCCATTTATGGTCATATCATTATTATCACACTCTAAAATGGTACAAAGGTCGATTTTAAGGTCATCGTTGAAAAACCTCGCATCGTTCTCCGGGATGGCAATTTTCATGAAAACTTTGACGCATGTCTTTTATGGTCATATCATTATTATCATACTCAAAAATGGTACAAGGGTTGATTTAAAGGTCAACTATAATATAACTCGCACCGATTTCATGGATAGCAATTTCCGTGAAAAGTTTGACACATGTCTTTTATGGTCATATCATTATTATCACACTCTAAAAAGGTCCAAAGGTCTATTTTAAGGTAATCATTGAAAATCTCGCATCGTTCTCCGGGAAGGCAATTTTCATGAAATCTTTAACGCATACCTTTTATGGTCATATTATTATCATCACACTCTAAAATTGTCGAAAGGTTGATTTTAAGGTCAACATTGTGAAAACTCTCATCGTTTTCCAAAATAGCAATTTTTGTGAAAACTTTGACCCATTTGTTTTATGGTCATATCATGATTATCACACTCAAAAATGGTACCAGGGTCGATTTTAAGGTCAAAGTTGATAAAACTCGCACTGATTTCCTGATTACTAATTTTCGTGAAAAGTTTGACGCATGCCTTTTATGGTCATATTATTATTATCACACTCTAAAATGGTATAAAAGTGGATTTTAAGGTCATTGTTGAAAAGTCTCGCATTGTTCTACGGGATTGCAATTTTCGTGAAAACTTTGACGCTTACCTTTTATGGTCATATTATGATCATCACACTCTAAATTGGTCCAAAGGTCGATATAATGTCAACGTTGCAAATACTCACATCGTTTCCTAGGGTGGAAATTTTCTTGAAAACTTTGACGTATGCCTTTTATGCTCATATCATGAACATCACACTCTTGAATGGTCCAAAGGTCAATATTTAGGTCAACATTGCGAAAACTCACATCGTTTAACGGGATGGCAATTTTCGTGAAAACTTTGACTCATGCCTTTATGGTCATATCATGATCATCACACTCTAAAATGGTCCAAAGGCTGATTTTAACGTCAACATTGTGAAAACTCGCATCCTTTTTTGGGATGGCAATTTTCGTAAAAACTTTGACGCATGTCTTTTATGGTCATTTCATGATTATCACACTCAAAAAAGGTAAAAGGGTCGATTTTAAGGTCAACATTGAAAAAACTTGTATCATTTTCCAAGATGGTGATTTTCGTGAAATGTTTGACACATGTCTTTTATGGTCATATCATGATTATCACACTACAAAATGGTCTAAAGGTCGATTTTAGGATCAACGCTGAAAAAACTCGTAGTGATTTCCAAGATGGCAATTTTCGTGAAAACTTTGACGCATGCCTTTTATGGTCATATCGTGATTATCACACTTTGAAATGGACCAAAGTTCGATTTTATGGTTAACAATGAAAAAGCTTGCATTGTTTTCCGAGATGGTAATTTTCGTAAAAACTTTAACGCATGCTTTTTATGGTCATATCATGATCATCACACTCTAAAATGGTCCGAAGGTTAATTTTAAGGTTAACGTTGCGAAAACTCGCATCATAATCTGGGATGGCAATTTTCATGAAATCTTTGACGCATGCTTTTTATGGTCATATCATGATTATCACACTCTAAAATGGTATGAGGGTCGATTTTAACATCAACCATGAAAAAACACGCATCATTTTCAGGGATGAATTTTTTCGTGAAATCTTTGACGAATGCCTTTTGTGGTCATATCATGACTATCACACTCTAAAATGGACCAAAGGTTGATTTTAAGTTCAACAATGAAAAAACTCACATAGTTTTCTAGGATGGCAATTTTTGTGAAAACTTTGATGCGTGCCTTTTATGGTCATATCATGATTATCACACTCAAAAATGGTTCAAAGATCGATTTTAAGATCAATGTTAGAAAAACCCGCAACGTTTTTCCGGGATCAAAATTTTCTTGTAAACTTTGTTGCATGTCTTTTATGGTCATATTATGATTATCAAACTCTAAAATGGATAAAGGTCGATTTTAAGGCCAACGATGAAACATCTACCATCGTTTTCTAAGATCAAAATTTTCGTGAAACCTTTGGTGTATGCCTTTTATGGTGATATCATGATTATCACACTCTAACATGTTCCAAAGGTTGATTTTAAGGTCAACCTTATCAAAACTCGTATCGATTTCAAGGATGGCAATTTAAACTTTAAGCATGCCTTTTTGGTTATATAATGATTATCACACTCTAAAATCATCCATAGGTCGAATTGAAGGTCGACATTGAAAAAAACTCGCATCGTTTTCCGGGATTAAAATTTTCGTTAAATTTTTGACACTTGCCTTTTATGTTCATAATATGATTATCACTCTAAAATGGTTGAAAGGTTTATTTGAAGGTTAACATTGCGAAAACTCACATCGATTTTCGGGATGGCAATTTTCATGAAAAATTGATACATGCGTTTCATGGTTATATCATGATTATCACACGTTAAAATGCTCCAAAGGTAAATTTATTGGTCAATGTTGAAAATTTCGCATCGTATCCCATGATCAAACTTTTCGTGATAACATTGATGTATGCCTTTTATGGTCATATCATTATTATCATACTCTAAAATGGTCTAAAAGTCAATTTTAAGGTCAACGTTGAAAAAACTCGCATCATTTTTCAGGATCAAAATTTTGATGAAGACTTTGACGCAAGCGTTTTATGGTCATGTCATGATTATCACACTTTAAAATGGTCAAAGTTAAATTTTAAGGTCAAAGTTGGGAAAACTTGCATCGATTACAGTGTCGCAATTTTGTGAAAACTTAAACGCATGTTTTTATGATCATATCATGATTATTAAACTCTAAAATTGTCTCAATATCAATTTTAAGGTTGAGGTGTAAAAAACTCTCATCATTTTTTGGGATGGATATTTTTGTGAAAACTTTGATGCATGCCTTTATGGTCATATCATGATTATCACACTCTAAAATGGTCGATTTTAAGGTCAACGATGAAAAAACTCGCACCAATTTTTGGTATCAAAATTACGTGAAAATTCTGATGCATGCCTTTTATGGTAATATCATGATTATGACACTCTAAAATGGTCCTAAGGTCGATTTTAAGGTGCACGTTTAAACAACTCGCATCGTTTTCCGGGATGGCAATTTTCGTGAAAACTTTGACGCATGCCTTTTATGGTCATATCATGATTATCATACTTTAAAATGGTCCAAAGGTCGATTTTAGGGTCAAAGTTGTGAAAATTCTCATCGTTTTCCAGGATGGCAATTTTCGTGAAAACTTAGACGCATGCCTTATATGGTCATATTATGATTATCACACTATGAAACGGTCCAAAGGTCAATCTTAAGGTCAACGATGCGAAAACTCGCATCTTTTTCCCAGATGGTAATTTTTGTCAAAACTTTGATGCATGCCTTTTATAGTTATATCATGATTATCACACTCTAAAATGGCACAAGGGGTTATTTTAAGGTCAATGTTGATAAAACTCATACCGATTTCCTGGATGGCAATTTTCGTGAAAAGTTTGACGCTTGCCTTTTATAGTCATATCATGATTATCAAACTCTGAAATGGTCCAAAGGTTAATTTTAACGTCAACGTTGAAAAACTCACATCGTTCCTCGGGATGGCAATTTTCGTGAAAACTTTGACGCATGCCTTTAATGGTCATATCATGATTATCACTCTAAAATTGTCTAAAGGTCGATTTTAAGGTCAACGTTGAAAAAACTCGAATCATTTTCCGGGATGGAAATTTTTGTGAAAACTTTGACGCATGCCTTTTATGGTCATTTTATGGATCATCACACTCTAAAATTGTCCAAATGCTGATGTTAAGGTCAATGTTGCGAAAACTCACATCATTTTCCAGGATGACAATTTTCTTGAATACTTTGACGCATGCCTTTTATGGTCATATAATGATTATCACACTCTAAAATGGTCCAAAGGTCGATTTTAAGGTCTGCGATGCGAAAACTAACATATTTTCCCCAGATGGCAATTTTCGTGAAAACTTTAACTCATGCCTTTTATGGTCATATCATGATTATCAAACTCTAAAATGGTCCAAAGGTCGATATTAAGGTCAACTTTGAATAAACTCCATGTTTTTCAGACCCTTACGGTCATCGAACCGGTGAAGGTAGAGGGTCATGGATTTAATGTTCAACTGGATTAAATCATATTTTCTTTAAATATAGTAATTAGTATTTTTTTGTTTAAATAATTTTATATATACATATAAATTATACCTTGAAAAATATATTTCTTATTAATACTTCAAAATTCATGTTGATACTTGAAATAAAATGAAATTGAACATAATAAAGTAAAATAATGTATCACTAATACTGAATTTAGTTCGAATTAAATCAAATTTAATAAATTATATATCAAAAATTTAATAAATATTGTTCATGGTATATGAAACTATACATTAAAGAATAAATTGCATAATTAAGAACTTTGAACACAAATATAAATTTAAATAAATAATTTAGTATTGAATTGATTTAAAAATTGTATAAAAATTGTAAATATCATTTGTTTGTATAAAAGATTGTTGAAATTAGAATTAGAAACATAATTAAAAGAAATATATTTCAATATAATATATTCAAGCGATACGTAAAAACAATATTTAAATAAAATTTGTGTAGTTAATTTCAAATTAATAAATTATTTTTAATTGAAATAATTTAAAATATAAAGTTATAAAATGCGAATATAATGCCAATTGTGTGTAGTAATCTAGTGGTAAGATATATGTTTATAGTGTAAGATGTCTTGGGTTCAATACCCACCATCAACATACATATTTAATTTTAAAAGATGTAACGCGGTGAACCGGTATTGGTTGAACCGACCGATTTCCAATTTGGTCGGCCAGTTCAACCAGTTTGTTGACAAGTTCTTGATTATGTCAAGAACCGCATGAAACCTGACAGGACATGGCATCGGTTTCAGTCAAACCTAGTCTGACAGGTTGGTCTAGTCCGGGTTTCAAAACCATGATAAACTCACATTGTTTTCCGGGATAGCAATTTTCATGAAAACTTTGACGCATGCCTTTTATGGTCATATCATGATTATCACACTCAAAAATGGTCCAAATATCGATTTTAAGGTCAACGTTAAAAAAATTCGCACCGATTTTTGGGATGACAAATTTCGTGAAAACTTTGACGCATGCCTTTTAAGGTCACATCTTAATTATCACACTTTAAAATGGTACCAGTCGATTTTAAGGTTAACGTTGATAAAACTCGCACCGATTTCCTAGATGGATAAGTAAAAAGTTTGACGCATGTCTTTTTTTATCATATCATGATTATCAAACTCTAAAATGGTCCAAAGATCGATATTAAGGTCAACATTGAAAAAACTCGCATTTTTTCCGGGATGGTAATTTCCGTGAAAACTTTAACGCATGCCTTTTATGATCATATCATGATTATCACACTCTAAAATGGTCCAAAGATCGATTTTAAGGACAACGTTGAAAAACATTGAATCATTTTCCGGGATGGCAATTTTTGTGAAAACTTTGGCGCATGTCTTTTATGGTCATATTATGATCATCACACTCTAAAATGGTCTAAAGGATGATGTTAAGGTCAACGTTGCGAAAACTCACTTCATTTTCTGGGATGGCAATTTTTTTGAAAACTTTGCGCATGCCTTTTATTGTCATATCATGAATATCACACTCTTAAATGGTTTAAAGGTCGATTTTAAGATCAATATTACGAAAACTCGCATCGTTTATCGGGATGGCAATTTTCAGGAAAACTTTGACGCATGCCTTTTATGGTCATATCATGATCATCACTCTAAAATGGTCCAAAGGTTGATTTTAAGGTCAACGTTGCGAAAACTCTCATCGTTTTCTGAGATGGCAATTTTCGTGAAAACTTTGACGCATGCGTTTTATGGTCTTATCATGATTATCACACTCTAAAATGGTCCAAAGGTTAATTTTGAGGTCAACGTTGGAAAAAATCCACCATTTTCGGAGATGGCAATTTTCTTGCAAACTTTGACACATGCCTTTTATAGTCAAATCATGATTATCACACTCTAAAATGATCTAAAGGTCAATTCTAAGTCAAAGTGGGAAAAACTCGCATCTTTTTTCAAGGTGGCAATTTCCATGAAAACTTTGATGCATGTGTTTTATGGTCATATCATGAATATCACACTCTAAATTGGTCCAAAGGATGGTTTGGAGGTTAACGTAAGAAAAACTCTCATCATTTCATGGGAAGGCTTTTTTCGTGAAAACTTTGACTCATGCGTTTTATGGTCATATCATTATTATCACACACTAAAATGGTCCAAAGGTCAATTTTAAGGTCAACGTTGGAAAAACTTGCACCGTTTTCCGAGATGGCAATTTTCATGAAAACTTTAACGTATACATTTTATGATCATATCATGATTATAACACTTTAAAATGGTCCAAAGGTTTAAGGTTAACTTTAGAAAAACTCGCACCGTTTTTTGGGTGGCTATTTTTGTGAAAACTTTGACGCATGCGTTTTATGGTCAAATCATAATTATCACACTTCAAAATAGTTCAAAGGTTGATTTTAATGTCAACTTTAGAAAACCTCATATCGTTTTCCAGCATTGCAAATTTTGAGAAAATTTTGACACATGCATTTTAAGGTCATATAATGATTATCACACTCTAAAATGGTCCAAAGGATGATTTTAACTTCAACGTTGGAAAAACTCGCATGTTCAGGTTTTTTGCCCTATACAAACTATTTTCGTGAAAACTTTAATGCATGTGTTAAATTGTCTTTTCATGATTATAACACTCTAAAATGGTCCAAAGGTCGATTTTAAAGTCAATGTTGGAAAAACTCTCACCGTTTTTTGGGATGGTAATTTTCGTGAAAACTTTAACCCATGCATTTTATGGTTAAATAATGATTATCACACTCTAAAATGGTCTCAAGGTCGATTTTATGATCAATGTTAGGAAATCTTGCATCTTTTCCCAGGGTGGTAATTTTCGTGAATACTTTAACACATGTGTTTTATGATCATATCATGATTATCACACTCTAAAATAGTCTAAATTGTCATTTTAATGTTAACATTGCGAAAACTTGCTCGCATCGTTTTGCAGGATGGCTATTTTTGTGAAAACTTTATTTCATGCAGTTTATGGTCATATCATGATTATCACACTCTAAAATGGTTCATAGGTCGATTTTAAATACAACTTTGGAAAAACTCGCATCGATTTCCGGGATGGCAATTCTCGTAAAAACTTTCATGCATGCATTTTATGGTCATATCTGTTAGACATGATTTGTGCTCGAGAGGTAATTAGGGCAATATATCTTAATTAGTTATAATGTACAAACGGTTTTGTATTATTATTATTATCATTAAATGCATCTTTGTTATTTAGCTGTACTTTTATTTATTTATGTATCTCGTTGGTATCATATATGTATAGTATTATATATATATATATATATATATATATATATATATATATATATATATATATATATATATATATATATGTGCATTGATAAGACAAAGTCCATGACTACTTCATAGAATAAAAGTGAGAGGACATAGTGGGAGCTATGTGGTATGAGAACTGCACATACATGTTACTATGAATAGTCTAAATATCCCAGTCATAGTTTCATTGAGACTGGATATCAATAAAGCAGACAGACAAGCATGTGTAGGCTTACTCCTTAGATTAGATCCAAACAGCCGATCTCACGAGCTGTGTTCACAAGATTTTAGCTATACTCAGTTCGAAAGGCTTATCCTCGGTAACGGTGCCAAAACCTTGTTCCCCACTTTTCTACTGATAAAATAAAAGTTCTTAATATGAACAGGTGTTGTCAGTATCGATTATCAAATAGAAAAATGATGATAACTGCAAGTATACAGTTGCGATGTAGTTTTAAAATATATTGATCCCACAGGGAAGGAATTCGGTTATAAGGACCAACTAGAGTTATGGAACAAATGAAATAAGATAATTTCCCTATGTAATAGACAGATGAATAGACAGATGCATGAACAGATTAGAGAAGATGTAAAGTTCACAGATATTTCCCTAAGGACAAGTATAGTAGAGAAAAACATGCAAAGTAATCAAAGTTGTTTTAAACACTATATAACTTCATCAAACTCGGTTCTAGATGCCCAAATATTCAATAATTCACCGTAAAGCAACATATGAAATGAATTTTCTAAATCTAGGGTAAACAAACTATGACACTTATAAAAACCTAGATAACCATAATACTATGCTTAGTATGGGTCGCTCTCACATAGCCATATTTAGCAAGTTACCACTCCAAAAATGTTGGCTCACTAAACAGTGTTATAATCATAGATCCAGTGATTATACATAATCTTGTTAACCCCGAAATCACTCTTAAAGTTAACTCAAAAGCATATAACTTGATTAATATAAATGACGCATGACGAAATACTCGTTATGACACATAGACATATCATAAACTTCGAAATAGAAAGTATAAATAGAAAACAAAGTAAAGTTGTAAGGTATGCATGTGAAAGTTAAAGTTGATCAAACCGTATCCACTCTTTAATGGGGGTCGTCAATTCCCGCAATTCCTGCGTCTACTTTGAATTCGGTCTCTACTCATACAGAACCTTCGCTAGGATGCTATTCTTTGTGAATATCGAACAAATGAATGTTGAAGAACAAAAACTTTTATTGATAAGTGCTTTGCAGTTACACTCATACAACTATCGATCGAATATGTGGAGAAATCTAGTGTTCGAAACAAGAATCGAATCACTTAAACATTTTTCTCACTAACACTTTAAACTAGCGAAATCTATACAATTTTCACTCTCTATCATGTTATGCACTACTATGTATTGCCCACCATATGTCATGCCACAAAAATGGTTGGTTTTGAACCCTATTTATAGAGTGCGAAGGGTTGAGTCTATCCAAACAAAGAGTCGTGTCCATTGGAGAAGAGTTGTAACACTTCAATGTGATTAGATGCAAAGTTTTATCCTTATCTTTAATGGATAAGCAACTTTTCATGATTGCATTGCTTCCAAAAGGTGTTTTTTCATCTAATAGTTTGTGGTGGTTGATGGCGGTTGATAGTTTTTATCCGGCGGTTGGCAGTTGAGAAGAGTTGACCAAAAACCATCACAAGTCGCAATCGTGAACATTGGTTTGTAACTTTTTGCTTATGAAGAATGACATGTCGCGACTGCAAATGGGTGTCACGATCGTGACATGTGCTTTTCTTCATGATTCTTCTTTACAAATTTACCGATCTTTGACAACTTCGATCCCAATCTAATTCCTTGTGTTCCACACATCTTTGTGCACCTTGTTCACTCTTTTTACATAGAATTCCATCTTTGATCATTTTACTCCCAAGATTCACCTAGTTTCTGCACTTGCATCAAAAACAACTAAATACCACGTGAAATCTTTTATATGAAGTATAAAATGACTTTTAACCATATCATTTATGATTAAAAATATCATGATAATAAGTGTAATTATACACTCATCACACCCCCCACACTTAACTTTTGCCTTGTCCTCTAGGTAAACACAACAAAAGTGTATAAATTAGTAATTCAAGTTCATACCTCATTTGGCGAAAGACTATCTTAGTGAGTACCACATTCCCACGTTGCATAAAGTTCAAGTCAAAGTTTGAAATTTCCCACAAATTAGTAATATGCAATTTATATAGTTTAGTTGCATACCTTTACTCTTAATGGAGGGCCAACCGAATCGCATCTTCATATAAGTGTTATACGCTTACTCGAATATTTCCTTCTCTTAAGTATAGTATAGAGTATAAAGGACAAAGGGAGTACACTTTGGAAAGTTTTGATCTCAAGGCATTTTTAGGTAACTTAGGATGCTAAACACTCTTAGTGGTTGCGTTTTATGCTCTATACCACTCTCCCCTTTTTTTAGTGGTTGCATTTTATGCTCCATAACACTTTCTCTCATTTGTTTCTTTTAAGCATATATTTTTTAAGTACAGATTTGTACTTTGCACCCATTTTTCATGCTATGCTACTTTTTTTCACTCATTGAATGGTTGCAGTTTCTGCTTCGTACCATTCCTCACCTTTTGCATAACTCATTGGTTATCCACTCTTTCTTTTGATTTTTCTCTTTTAATACCCTCATCCTTTATTGATCACTTCAAAGTATTAAGGCTATAGTTTCTCTACACTTTAAACACACTCAATACTTATAGGACGTATTCAAGAATAGCATATAAAACTCATAGTAAGAACACTACTAGATATTACTCCACTCAAAACGTATCGTTAGCATTAAACTAAAACTACACAACTTATACTAATTCATGTTGCATTGAAATATATATCGAAACTTACTTAGAATCTTGCTATTGAATGTTACTCACCACTCATCCTATAATTGCTATGCTTAGTGTGTGACTCGTTGGTTTTTTAGAGTCCAACGGACTGACTGGAGTATGGACTAATAAGTATACAACGAATAACCAACTCATCACTCTGCATTATCTGGTTACTGTTATGCCATGAAGCGCTCACACTCTCAATGTGCGCTTAAACTCGAAACAAAAAAATTTTGTTCAAAATTTGCACTAACATCAAACTTGTAATACGTAACACTCACAATAAACCTTAGAACATATGTTAGTATAGCATAGGTATGGATAATGTATAAATAACACAAAATCAAGAAAATTTTCATATTCTTCAACTTTTTTAATTTATTTGAATTTTTTGGACTTTTGGAATTTTATACAAATGCCCCCCCCCCCCACCCCAAAGAACACAATGTCCTCATTGTGAGAGATTTTACTAAAAATGAAAAACACAAAATCTAAAAACAAATCACTAGTCTAAAAATTTGAAAAAAAAAGTAAAGAAAAGAGTAAACCCATCTATTGAGAAGGAGAATTCGGGGGACTAGGAGTAAATTGACAATTTTATTTTCTAAAGAAAGATAGTAATTTTCGAAGCATCGATTTATTACTTTTCATTAGAATCTTCATATCTTTTTTCATTATCCCATATTCTGCTTGGCAATTGTCCAATTTTTGCTGCATACTTGCCTTCCAATCTTCCGAAGCTTCGTCTTCTTCATCTTCATCTTCATCTTCTTCTTCAATCATCGAAGCCTTGCCAGGACGATGTCTAGTTGTTGGATCAGATGGGCCAACGGAAGAATCTTCATGAGTCGAGATTAGTTTATTGGTGTGGTTGGAGTAGGAGTAGAAAGAATAGACACCAACATTCTCTTGAAGGAGTCCGGTATTCTTCAAGTAACTTCCATCAATATATCGAAAGTACTCACCCGGTTATTGAACATAGGGGAGTTCGTTTCGTGCACCTATTATAATGGCGGTGATAATTTCAGCCACCCCAATCTTGTTCCTCATGGTCGTTGAATTCTTATTCATCATGTCCCAAATTATATCCACCAACTCCACTTTTTCCTTATTCATTACGCAAGAACAAACAAATCTCTCTTTTGGACTTTGGTGTTCTCTACTTGATAAAATACCAAAATGGCAAGGTATTTGTGGAGTAAAACAATACACTCATCCTTAATAAGTTTATTTCAAGAATTTTTAAGATCGAAAACTCTCTTACCCATTAAATTTTCCCAAACTCGATTTTCTTGAAAAGATTCCATCATGCTTAATGAATTTTCAACTTTAAACCTAAACAAAGCATTCATCATGTTCCTTGTGACGGTATAATGCCTACCTTGGTTGTGAAATTGAATCGCCCTCTTTTTTTATCTTCAAAATCGAATGTCACTAGACATTCCAAAAATTGAATCACGATTTTGTGGAAATCGCATCCCCACAAACGTGCTTAAACCCAAATCAGAGATACACATCCCCATTTGCTCATAGAGGCCTAAAGTCTCTAAGAAAACCATATCAAGAAAGATCATACCGGTGATTTCCAATTTGTTCAAAACATGGAATCTTTTCCCCTCCTCACATGAACGAATGGGAAAAGGACAACTGTATTCTTGTTGATAGTTTGGGATTTCTCTTCTATTGGTGGCTACCTTAACACGAGGCATATTTGTATTTGAAGTAAAGGTTGAAAAAGGTTTTGAATGTAGAAGAATAGAGATGAAAGAATTAGAACTTTAGAAAGCTTTGTGGAAGGTTGTGGTAGCTATGGATTCAATCTAGACCTTTATATAGAGTTCTAATAGGTCATTGATTGGCCAAAATAGTTAATATAGCTGTTTTTCCTTCAAACTAGTTGTTAATGGCAGTTTGACATATCTGTCACGTGTTAAATCACGATCTGTAACGGTTATATTCTTCTCGTGTCACGATCGCGAAGACTTGTCCCGATTGTGACTTTCTTCATAATAGGATTAGAAGGTTTTACTACATAATGTCACGGGCGCGATCTATAGTCGTGGTCGTGAACTTCTTCAATGCTTCTATTTCTTTAATTTTTAGACTTAATCCTAGAAAAACTTATAAAAACAAACATGTTTAATAAAAATAATAAACATTTACTATTTTAATACCTGGAATAATTTATGGTGAAGATAGTAATTGAACATTAACGTCTTGTTGTTCAAATTTATTTTCGAGATAAGGTTTGCATCGTTGGCCATTGGCTTGAAATATTACTCCATTTTCAGCTTTCAATTCCAATGCTCCATTGTCAAATACCTGAATAACTTCGTAAGGTCCCTTCCAATGAGATTTGAGTTTTCCAGGGTACAAGCGAAGTCTAGAATTATATAATAGAACTCTATCTCCAATCTTAAACTTCTTTTCCCATAGTTTTGCATCTTGCCATTGTTTCATCTTTTCTTTATTGATCCTTGCATTTTCATATGATGATGCAAGGATCAATAAAGAATGTATATACACTTATCAAGCTGAAGGTGGTACCTATAGGTCCCTTATCATCTTCTAAACGAGCTAAGTGATCAGCTATGGTATTCTCACTTCCCTTTTTATCCCTTATTTCTAAGTCAAACTCTTGCAAAAGAAGGATCCACCTAATTAATCTAGGTTTGGCATCTTTCTTAGCAAACAAATATTTCAATGAAGCATGATCTGTATAAACTATTACTTTAGACCTACTCAAATATGATCACAATTTATCACATGCATATACGATTATTAACATCTCTTTTTCAGTGGTGGTGTAATTGCATTGTGCAGAAGACAAAGTGTGACTCGCATAATAAATTGCATGCAAATTCTTTTCATACCTTTGACCTAATACCCAACCAACAACAACATCACTAGCATCACACATCAATTCAAATGGTAGAGACAAATTTGGTTTAACAATTATGGGTGCCGAAACTAATGCTTGTTTTAAAGGGTTGAAGGCTTTTAAACAGTCATTAGAGAAATCGAACTTCACATCTTCAACTAATAATTTAGTTAAAGACTTAGCTATAACCGAAAAATCCTTAATAAACCTTCTGTAAATCCAGCATTTCCTAGAAATGATCTTACTCCCTTAACATTTATGGGAGGTAATTTCTCAATGATCTTGGTTTTCGCTATATCTACATTAATTCCCTTCTCATCTATCTAATGACCTAAAACTATACCTTCATTAACCATAAAATGACATTTCTCCCTATTCAATACCAAATTAGTTTCCTCACATCTAGCAAGTACTTTATCCAAATTTTTTAGACATTTCTCAAAAGAATCTCCATATACAGAGAAATCATCCATGAAAACTTCCATAATATCCTCCATATACTTACTAAAAATGGCCGAAACACACCTTTGAAAAGTAGCCGGAGCATTGCACAACCCAAAAGGTATTCTTTTATAAGCAAATGTACCAAATGGACATGTAAAAGTGGTTTGTCTTGGTCATCTAGCTTAATATGAATTTGGAAATACCTAGAGATTCCATCAAGAAAATAGTAAAATGCATGACCTGATATCCTTTATAACATTTAATCTATAAATGGTAAAGGGAAATGGTCTTTCCTAGTGCTGCATTTAATTTTCTGTAATCTATGTAAACTCTCCATCCAGTTGTTGTCCTTGTAGGAACTAAGTTACCCTTTTCATTCTGAAATACAGTAATACCTCCCTTTTTCGAAACACATTGGACAGGACTGACTCAATCACTATCTGAAATCGGATAGATAATTCCTGCATCTAGAAACTTAATAATCTCCTTCTTAACAACTTACTTCATGTGAAGATTCAATCTTCTTTGCCTTTTCTATCTTAGGTTTACTATCATTCTCCAAATTAATAGAATGCATCACTATATTAGGGTTAATCCCTCTAATATCGAAAATTTGCCAACCAATACTCCTTATTCTACCTCTTATTATCTCCAATAATGCTTCTTCTTGCAAATTAGATAACTTGATAATGGGTAAGGTATTGTTGCTTCCTAAAAATGCATACTTCAAATGACTAGGCAACTGCTTCAACTCGACTTAGGGTGGTTTATCTATAGAAGGTGGTATAGGATCATCTTCTCTAACTAATTTTTTAGTTTCAGAGGAATATTCTAAATTTTCAAGGGATTCAGATGTTGACTCTTCATGAGATGTAACATGACAAATTTCATCTACGCATGTATCAATTAAGTTATCAATCATGTAATCGCCACAAAACTTATCCCAATGCATGTTAGTAAACATTTTAGACATAAAATACAATAACAAATAGATATACAAGTGAATTAAAAGCAAAATATAAAAACGTACCGCAGTCTCCCAATATTTGATCTCTAGAACGCACTTGCCTTCCTCGGCAACGACACTAAAAAACTTGTTCGCCACTTTTCTACTGATAATATAAAAGTTCTAAATATGAACAGGTGTTGTCAGTACCACTTATCAAATAAAAAAATAATGATAACTGCAAGTATACAGTTGCGATATATTTTTAAAAGATATCGATCCCACAAGGAAGGAATTCGGTTCTAAGGATCAATTAGAGTTACGGAACAAAAGAAAATAAAAATGAGTTAAAGGTTTTAAATGGTAGATTGATGAATGGACAGATGCATGAACAGATTAAAGAAGATGCAAATTATATAGATATTCCCCAAGAATGAGTATAGTGGAGTGAAATATGCAAAGTAATCAAGAATGTTTTACACAATAGATAACTTCAATAAAGATGCCCAAATATCCTATAATTGACCGCACATCAACACATGAAATGACCTTTCTAAATCTAGGGTAAATGAATTATGACACTTATAAAAAACTTGGACAATAATAATACTATGCTTAGTATGGGTCGCTCTCACATAGCCATATTTATCAAGTTACCACTCCAAAAATGTTAGCTCATTAAATAGCGTTATAATCACAGATCTAGTGATTATACACAACCTTGTTAACCTCAAAACTACTTTTAAAGTCAACTTGAAAGCATATAACTTCATTAATATAAGTGACGCAAGACGAAATACTCGTTATGACACATAGACATATCATAAACTTCGAATTAGAAAGTATAATTAGAAAACAAAGTAAAGGTGTAAGGTATGCAAGTGATAGCTAAAGTTGATCAAACTGTATCCACTCTTTAATGGGAGTCATCAATTCGCAATTCCTACGTCTACTTTGAATTCAGTCTCATCTCGTATAGAACCTCCGTTAGGATGCTATTCCTTGTGAATATTGAACAAATGAATGTTGAAGAACAGAAAATTTTATTGATATGTGCTTTGCAATTACACTCATACAATAATAGCTCAAATTTGTGGAGAAATCTAGTGATTGAATTAAGAATCGAATCACTTATACATTTTTCTCTCTAACACTTTGAACTTAGCGAAATCTAAATAACTTTCACACTCTATCTATCATATGTTGCTGCCGTTCTACTATACTACCATCATGCATTCATTGCTATTCTAGAAATGGTTGATTTGAACCTCTATTTATAGAGTGTGAAAGGTTGCATTTATCCAAATGAATAGTCATGTCCATTGGTGAAGGGTTGCATCATCTTCAATGTGATTGGATGTAAGATTTCATTCTTATCCAATGGTTGGAAGTTGAGAAGAGTTGATCAAATCCGTTACGATTCGCGAGCGTGAGATACTTGTCACGATCATGAATGCAAGTTGGTAACTGACTATTTGTGAAGAATGATAAGTCACGATCATGATAGGTAGTCATGAGCATGATTTAGCCAATCGCGAGTAGGAATCTCGATCGTGATATGGTTGTGACTTATGCTTTTCTTCATGATTCTTCTTTGCAACTTTATCGATCTTTGATAACTTTGATCCTAAGCCAATTCCTTGCATTCCATGCATCTTTTTTCACCTTTTTCAATCTTTTTTGCATAGAATTCCATCTTTAATCATTTCACTACCAAGATTCACTTAGTTTCTCCACTTACATAAAAAAACAACTGCATACCATGTGAAATATTTTATATGAAGTATAAAATGACTCTAAACCATATCATTTTATGAGTAAAAATATCAGGATAATAAGTGTAATTATACACTTATCAGCAATCTCATAGGTTTTGTCTCTTCCGAAGTGACCAGCTAGGCCTCCACCATGGACCTCCTTTAGAATTACCTCCCTTAATGAACTTTGAGGAAAACAAATAACATCAAGCCTAAAAAGATATTTGGTATGAATTATGAAATCCCTAAATGCACTATCTTTCGTAACTCTCTCCCAAATCTGACCAAAATCTCCATCATTCTCATACAATGTTCTCACATCATCAAATCCTATTGCATGGGCATTCATGGTACTAAGAACCTCAAATCTCCTAGACAATGCATCAACCACAACATTACTTGGACAATCCCTATACTTCACCACAAAATCAAATGATTGCATATATTCAACCTAAGATGCATGGCTTTTACTCAACTTTGCTTTGCTTTGAATGTATTTAAGTGCTTGGTGGTCATTATAAAGAATGAAAAATTTGTCAACAAATATGCACTCCAATGTCTAAGTGCACACACCAAAGCATAAAACTCAAGGTCATGAGGTAGATAACTTCCTCCTAGTTTCATTTAATGTTTCACTAAAAAATGAAATAGGCCTCCCCTCTTGACTCACCACATCCCCAATTCCCACCCTAGTAGCATCACACTCCAATTTAAAAGGTATGGTGAAATTAGGTAAGGATAAAACAAGAGCTTTTTTCATGGTATTCTTTTGTGTGTTAAAAGCAATGGTGGCTTGGGGGTCCATTTAAACAATCTCTTCTTCATGCAATTTGTTAATGAATCTTCTATAAAAAGAACAAAATCCATAAAAACTTCTAATTTGAAACAAATTGTTAGGAATTTGCCAATCAACTATAGTTTTAATCTTTTTTAGATTCATACTAATCCCATCTTTAGACATAACATACCCCAAAATACTAATGGGGTTATCACAAAAATGACATTTCTCCACATTTGCATACAATGATTCATGGTCCAAAGATAAGTATCAAATGCACATAATGCTCATGTAAACTATGACTAAAGATCAAAATATCATCAAAGTAAACCACCACAAATTTGTTAAGAAAAGGTTTGAGTACCTCATTCATATGTCACATAAAAGTGGAAGATGAATTGGAAAGTTCCATTGGCATGACCAATCATTCATACAACCCTACATTAGTTTTGAAGGTTGTTATCCACTCATGTCCTTCTTTAACATGAATTTGATAGAAACCATTTCCAAGATCAACCCTTGAGAACACCGAAGCTCCGTGCAATCAATCAAGCATGTCATCAAGCCTTGAAATAGAAAATATGTACTTGATTGTGATCTTATTAACAACTCTAAAGTCAATCATCATTCTCCATTTCCCATTCTTTTTGGGTACCATGAACGCCGGAACAATGCAAGGAGATACTCTCTCTCTTGTAAATCCCCTCTTCAACAACTCATCAACCTATTTTAATAACTCATCACTGTCCTTTAGACTCATTTTATAGGATTGTTTATTAGGAATTTGGGCTCCCAAAACAAAGCTCATTTCATATTGTATGCTTCTCAAAGGGGGTAAAAATGAGGGTAATGTGTTTGGAAATAATCTCTCGAACTCACTAATCAAAGGTTGTACCTCATTTAGAATGATACAGTTGTTCCCAACAACTCCTACCCCTTTCTTCTTCTTCTTTTTCATTTTCGATGACATAGGCTTCAACAATATCTTTTGCCTATTATGGAACAAGGTATAAGTATTGGCTATCCCTTAGTGATGAACAACTTTATCATACAACCATGGTCTTCCGAGTAAAAATGACAGGTTGTCATAGGAATAATATGGAAACTCACCCCATCAACATAATTCCATATAGAAAAAGGAACAAGACATTTCTTAGTCACTCTTATCTCATGTGTAGAATCCAGCCAAGTCAACTTGTAAGGGGGTGTCAATTGGCTCAGTTTTTAGCCCAAACATAGTCACCATCTTGTTTGAAATAACATTCTCACAAGCTCCACTACCAATAACAACTTCACATAACTTATTATTGGTCAAGCATCTAGTGTGGAACAAGGATTTCCTCCTCCAATCCTCCTCACCTCTCTCTAAGTATAGAACCCTCATCATAACTAAACCTTCCTCATCCTCCATTGCTTCACATTCAAGGACCTCATCCTCATTAAAGCCTTATATGCCTCATTGGATTTAGCAAACAACAAATCTTCCTCTATCTCCTTTATTTCCCTTATGGTCATGATCTTCTTTATGGGGTTTTCATAAGAAAAATGATCATAACCATGACATTTAGAGCATTTCAGGGCATTTTTTGAGACACTTTTGGTTGGTGAGGCAATTTGATTAATCTTGGTTGGGGTGGAAATGTTTTGGGTGTTTGGTGGGCTTTTTGGTGATGGTGTATATGTATTCTTTGTGGGGGTAGATTGTGAAGTGCTAGAATTTGGTTTATAAGGTGATGAAAAGTTTGACGGTTTGGAAAGGTTTCGGGGTGTGCGCGCGCATGAGATAAACTAGCCTTACTTCTTAGAGCCAATTTCTTCATTTTAACCTTTGTGTTACAGCTTTGCTTGAACCAATTTCAGTTCTAAACCACTGTAAGTACCTTGTATGAAATCTTGAGTGATTAGTTACGTGTAAATACTTGTTTTATGCCATGATGTTTTTTTAGTTTAGCTAAGATTAGGCTTAAAATAACATCTTTTTCTCATCTTCATTCTTTCAATGAATCAAAAGCAATATGAACTTTTTAAATATGAAATATTGGTATAGTTTATACTTGTAACAAAATATTAACTTAAATAATGAAATAAGTAACTTCGTCTGAACCTGAATCTCTAAGTAATGTATAGAATTGTGCTTGGAAATAATGTTATATCGAAATCTTTCTAGAAGAGCTGATCCAAGTGGCGATATGGTGTAGGAATTTAGGTTACTAAATTTCTTAAATTAATTTTGAATTAGCTTGTCCCTTATCTTGAATAAATTTTAATGGAAAGAAATCATCGGCATGTCCCGAAAAGTAGCAAAATGTGCCGAATTGTGAATTATGTCTCGAATAAGGAATTGAACCGATCTGATCGAACCAATCATCGAAAACGTCATCCGCTCATAGTAAGCTTTCATTTGTCATATCATTTTGTAATGCTTCTATTTTAAGGCTTCTCTAGCTCATTTTCTAGATTGCTTCCTCTACTTCACGAGAACGTATAGCTAGTGGTTGGGATTCACTTGTAGTTTCTGAATCATAAAGGTACTCTGGCCAAGACCCTTTGCTTTGTCGATTTTGCCATTTTTTCATAAATTAGATGTATAATATGATCAAAATTCAAAGGGCTTTGAGATCTAGCCAAACTTCTGTAATCTTCATCCTATCTGACTCCTTGTTCCATTAGGTGAAGTGAACAGGGCTTGGGGATGTCTCCTTGAGCCACCCAATTTTTCTCCTGATGGTTCCTTTTCGGGACAATGAGATTTAATGGGGCTTTAAGATTTCTCTCATCACCGCTCCGATCTCTCTACATCCCTTATCTCCATCACTTTTCAAGATTGTTTGAGGAATGCCTGACTCTGGTATAACATAAACAAGGCATCTCTTGTGGGTTTCCAGTTTTCTTTGTTCTGCTGAGCTTCGAAGGCTTGGAGGCATTTAACGTCAGCTTCCTTAGTCAGCCTATTTTCATTCATTATGTCTTGTACCGTAACCATTATATACATCAGCTGTTTTGTGTATTTCACAATTGCTTGCTCTTTCGGGGGTGCTTAACCAAGCTTCCAGATCTCTCTCCATATCCTTTAAAATTGGTATGAATTTTAATGGGTTTTCGCGAATATCAAGAGAGGGAGTTTGGTTTTCACCTGATTTTGTGACATTTCGTCTATTTGAACATTTGATTTTGGGTTTTCGAGAAATGGGTTTGAACTGATAAAAAATGTTGGAGCTATTTGTGAGTTTTTTGGTTCCATGATTGAAAATCAAAGTAGGATCAAGATCTGCAAGAAAGAATGAGGTTAGGCTCGACCGGAGATTTGACGAAGCCTCTCTAACGCTCAAGTTAGTTAGTGATGAGAGTAAGGGTAATGATGAAATGCAGTGGGTAGATGGGTCATGTTGCATTACTGCCGTTATCTCTTACCCAAGTAATGAGCTCTTGGGCTTTGCTAGGTTGGGCCTCATGGGGCTTGGATTATAAACTACACTATCATCCACCTTCGATTAGAGAGATTGTAAGTTTTGATATTTTGCAATAGACTTACTCCTTCAGCCAAAAAAATACCCCTCATATATTCAACCGTTGGATGAGAGAAAGGTATTAAATACCCGGATCCCATTATAATTTTGCTTTCCATGAGATTAGAATTATTCTAATGCAAATCAGTCTCTAAACTATTTTCCATAGTCAAATTAGCTCTCAAACTCACAAAATTACCAATTTAGTCCATTTTCTATTCAATTTACACAAAACCCACAACCATATATGATATCAAGAAATTTCAATGCTTCATGTATCGAAAGATATTATCTGTATCGACAACATGTTGAGTTTTAGACAATTCTTAGAAGAGTTTCAAAAAATCCTATCAATTTGACAATTCTAAAACCTTAATTTTTCTCTCAACTTGCTTGAGAAACTTTTATGTTGCATAATTTGTCAGTTTTGTTAGTCATTGTTGCATGCATTACAGTAACATCATTTGTCTGTATTTGTTTTTAATTTTGTATGAACATTGTATTTATTTGGGCGATTCACTATTTGTGACGCGCTCTTTTTATTAAAAAGAAAGGTGGATGTTTTGTAGGCAAGCGAATGTATCAACCTAGTTGGGATGTTCGTCCCGAAATTTTCACCCACTTCAAACTTTTTCAAAAAAAACACATCAAGATTCTTTAATATACTAGGAAGTGTTTTGCTGAAATTGGATAGCAAGCATCTAAATGACTTATAAAGAATAACAGGTAAATTACACCTTTTATTATAAGATGACATGCTAACATTTCCCAAAATAAGATTTGTTAATAAAATTAAAAATAAAATTCAATGATAAATATTAAAAATTTCAGAGAAGTGCAAATATTTGTTTTAATTAAAAAATGATGATAAATTATAAAATTCATTATAAATGAATAATTTCCTAGACCTACTCAAATCTTAATGTATAATAACTTTAAATAATATGATTAAATCATGATATTGTTGAATTCATTAAGACTTTTTCTGTAAAATCATTATTCTTAACAAAAAAATGTTTTTATTATAATTTTTTGTTAATTTTTTTAAAACACAAACTCTGTATTTTTTTGAAAACACAGACTCTGTTTTGAGAAACAAATTTTTACACATCCCATTTGAAAAATGGAAAACCACATGTCATATTTTCTAACGCTACCGAAAAAATAATTTGGAGACAATGTTAAGCCTAATACCAAAAAAGTTGGGAGATAAGTGACAAAGTGTTGCAATAGATATCAAAAATTAAGAAAGACAAAGTGTTGTTTTGCTTGAACTTCTTTAAACAGTACTAAACTATATAGGTATAAATTTAAAATTGTATATAACTCAGATAAATTAATTGTAAGCACATAAGAACCTAACAAAATCCAAAAATAGGAAAAGGATGAAAAGGGGAACACTAAGAGAAAAGGATAGAGGAAAAATAAACGAGAGGACTATAATTGCTAACCATACACAATCTACTCTATTTTGTGTTTTTCTTTGTGTGTTAGAAATTTAGGACTCAGCATTGTTTTGCCTTACCTTATCCTATCCTTCCTTCCTTATTTTCTCTCTTCAAATTCCTCTTGTCTTTCTCACTCTCTCTCTCTTTTATTTTTCCTCTCAAACAACTACATCACTTCACTCTCCATTTATTAGTAACCCTATTTTTTAACATCCCACTTTATTGCCTTTACGAACATCTATAAATACTTTCTTTCTTTCATTCATTCATTTCTAGCTCTTTCTTGGAAGATACTAGTGCATATTTCGTGAAAAATGATCGAAATATCATGGGTATTCTAAATTCTCAATTGAGTTCATACATGTAATTGTTGTCTTCAATATTTTTGAAGGATTTTGGTAATTTAAGAGATATTATATATTGAGGCGAAAAAATGGCTCCAAAAACAGGAAAGGCAAAACCACATAAAGCCAAAGGAGATAAAAAGAAGAAGGAAGAGAAAGGTCACCATTCAGTTGGACTACGAACTCATTTCATTTGGGCTAAAATGTTTGGATTAATTTCATTTGGACTAAATTGTTATTTTGTGGAAATGTGCAGTTTTGCCGGCCGTTATTGAAATTACCGTGGAAACACCACATGATTCGCAACTCACTCTTAAGGTATGCATTACTTAACTAATTTCCCCTAATTAAGTACTATTTTAACAACACCAGTTTCCAATTTTATTTTTCATTTGTAAATTATTTATTTGGTTGAGTTTAAAGGTTTTATTAATATATAAATTTTGCAGGGTATATCTACAGACAGGATTTTAGATGTAAGAAAGCTTTTAGCGGTCCATGTTGAGACTTGCCATTTTACTAACTTCTCCTTATCCCACGAGGTAATTTTATTTTTAAATAATGTGTACTATATAGCAAAAAATAAACTCTCATGTGTTTGTTTTTCATTTAATTATGTAAAAGATTTGATAATAACTTAATTTGATTAACATATTTTAAACCCATTAAATATAAAATGTTTTTAACATAGTTATTATTATATGAAAATGAATATATTTTTTTATCACAACAATTGATAATGTCAATATCAATATGATAAAAAATTCCAAATTCATATTTTATCTTCTAATATCATATTAGCTATATTTCTATTGAAAATCTTATATAGAAGGAAAGCATTATTATCACAACAAGTAATACACAAAAGATTTACCAAATCGAAAAAGGTTATATAAACTCAAAATATTGATTCTTTGGAACAATTATTTATTGACATATATAAATACAAAATTTTATATAATTACTAGCCAGAAATGGAAGGGAATAAGCTAAGGTACTCTTTTTTTCCATTTGTAGTCATTTAAGAAGCCCATTTTTACCAAAAAAAAAAAAGCCCATTGGAGCTTGGTCCCACAACTTTATGCAATTATTCGAACATAAAATTTATTATTATCTCCATGTAAATAAGCTAATACTATAACTCAATAAATTAAATGAACCAGTAGCATTGTACTATTACAATAAATTCATTTTTAGTAGAATAAAAAGTAGTGTTCCCCTCTAGAATTATCTACACATTTTAATTTATTTTATCTTACAACAGAAAAAATGAACGAGTTTTAAATTTTAACAAATTGTACATTAAAAAATAAAGTTTACATGTATAAGCAAAATTGTTGGTCGCGTTAAGAAAATGAAAATGTATGATGACATGGATGACACGTGTCACTAAAGTTAAGAAATATTATCAGGTAAAGGGCCACAGGCTGAAGGATTCTATTGATATTGTCTCCCTGAAACCCTGCCACCTAATAATTGTCGAAGGTATGGCCTACTAATTTCACCTTCATCGTTTTGTTCATGTGGATTTGTTACGGTAAGTTGTTTATTTCATAAATTATATAAAAATAAATAGATAAACAATTTAAAAATGTATATTTAATAATTTATTTAATTCATCTTTCTTATATAATATGACATATATGTATCATCATTTATTGTAAATAATGTAGATAATCAAATAGACATTATCTACAATAAATAGACTTTAAAATGGTATAAACAATCTACTATTATTATTTATGAATAGACATTATCTATTTTTAAGACTATTGTCAATCATTAAAAATAACTTCTATTTCACATGACACATAGATTTTGAATCTACAAGCTACTAAAGATGCTCCAATATCTCTCAGTTCAACATCAAATTTCAAGCAACATGCATTTTAGCCCCAATGTTGTATGTTTATACATTAATACTATACTAAGTTAAGTTAAATCCAGTTCAATACACATACATTTAAATTAAAAAAAAAGAATAAAACATCCTTGCATTGGTTTCATACAAAACTATCAAGTAATGTAACGAAAAATATTTCAAAATGTGAAACAATTTGAAAATTATATATATGAAAAACGTATTGATTAGAATTATCATTTTTCGACGAGACACTAAGGGCTTGTTTAATTGTGGAAAAATAGAGCAGTTTTTCAGAAAATTTTTCTATAAAAACTGAAAAATGAAAACTGCTGATTAGTTGTAATATTTTTCAGTTTAGAAAATTGGAAAACAGTTTTCTGATTTTTCTATTTTATGCCTTGCAATAGAAAACACCTTTTAGATGTTTTCTGAAATTTTCAAATTGAATAAACACAATATTATTTAACCAGTACAAAATTTTATAATTTAATTTATTTTATACTAATATACATAGTTGTATAATTACTTGTTAATAACTAACAAATGCATTATTTTATTGATGTATGTTTAGTTTTTTTAATTGAAAGAGAGGTTAAAAAAGGAAATAGGCTAGGTTGCCAAACTTTATTGACACCCCTTAAATACTTGTATAATTTTATTTTATTAGTTTTGTTATTTTTGCTATTTACTTCATAACTTTTTATTGCATATTTTTTACTTAATAAATCTAATTTATATATTTTTAATTAATCACTTATGATTCTGAACTAGTAAAGTCTAAATTTATTATTTAATAAAATTAAAAAATAAAAACTATACATATATGCTTTCTATTTTTTAAAATTTAAATAAAAGATAACTAAAAATGAAATTACTATACTTTGGTAGAGTGACTATCACCATTGAAAAATTTAAAAAGTGTGAGATTTTGGGTTTGAACCTCACAAACAACAAAATTGGCAAAAACTTCACCTTATTTCTAATAAAAATGAAAATAAAACAATATTTAAAATTTAATTTCATATTCTAAGATTGTCAATTTTAAGTATATATCAAGTTATACATGAATTAACTCAAATTTATGATTGAACTAACAGATTTTTAACTTTATTATTGATTAGTTTAAAATTTATATTTGTTGTTTCTAATTTAATTTGTAAAATTTTTCATTTCATTTATAATATTTTTAACGATAAAATTCAAATATATACCAATGATTTTTTTAAAAAATATAAAAAATAGAAATTAGAAAACTAATTAAATATGAGCATGTTTTCTGTTTTTCAATTTTCTATTTGGAAAATGAAAAATTGGAAAAATTGAAAAATGAAAAGAAAACTGAAAATAGAAAATGAAAACAGTTTTCTGAAACTAAACATACCCTTATTAATTTATTTGGAGTTTTTTCAAATAACAAAATATTTTGCACACCAATTTAGATTATGATTAATAACATTAATGTAATAGGATAAAATAATCCAGATATATTTAAAATATTTATCTGTAATAAAATTTAGATAGAGTTTGAAACTAGATATATTAAAATAATATGATTTGACGATTGAAATCTTTACCTAATGGTTAAGATGAAAATTATAAAATCTAAAATTTTCATGTCCGAGATACATCCTGAATGTGTTGAGGATTTTTCTTTCTATTTAATTTAAGCCTAAAAAATTTATTTTATTTTAACAAAAGATTTGGTACCAATAGAACAAAAAGATTAATGGGTTAATCGTAATTATTGTAAAATTAGGAGCTTAGAGCATTTTCAATGGTTCCCCATTTTGGGATATCTTCAAAATGAGGAATGAATATATAGAATTGTCTACTCCAACTATTCCCCATATGGTATATTGGGGAATGATTATTTTGATATTATAACTTTACTTTTTTATTATTTTATTATTATATATATGAGTATTATGAATATAATATTTATATATTTTATATTATGGGTTTATTATTTGAGTATTATGAGTTTAATATTTACTTGTGTGTGTGTGTATATATATATAATATTTTATATAAAATACAAATTTTAGAAACTTTAATTCATACCAAAATATAATTAATATGATGTCTTATGGTTTATTATTGTAGTTGTATTGTAGCTAGTATCTTTTAAGAAAAAAATCATAAAATATTTATTGTCATTGTTGTTGTATTTTGTTTCTTTATTATTAAAGAAAGTAATATATTTATTATTTTATATTATACAACACATGTATGTTAAATAGAAAAAAATTTTCGTAATAAAATATAATAATAATAATAATTAATTAATAAGATATTTTAGTTCACGATATTATAGTTAAAATATAATTTGTTAAATAATAATTAGAATAAAAATGGTGTAAAGAAATTAATATAATAATAATAAAATATTATTATTTTATTAGAATCTGAAATATGGAATAAAAGATAGCGGAGAAAATGGTTAAAATGGAATTATTTTATTAAAATGGAATTTTTGAAATGGAAAATGGTTATCCGTACGTAACGAGCTAGTTTATTACTTTTACTTTTAAGATTTGATTTTGAAAATTAAGATCTCCGGTAACAGAGGACTACACGGAAGAGGAAGCCGTAGCTCACATCCGGCGACTGCTCGATATCGTCGCCTGCATTAACTCCTTCGGTCTTTCGTCGTCCAAATTGGCCTGTCGAACTAACTCGAAGGATTCATTTCCTAAGGAGACCACTTTGACGGACATTGAACCGATTCGGAACTCCGGTTCCGACAATGGAGATGACGCCAATTCCAAGCTTAAAGGCGGCAGAGGAGGAGATAAGAAAATCAGTACATCCAACTGCAAGATTGCGAAGGAAAGTTGTAAGGATGTGTTTGAGAAAGGTGACGCGGCAGGTGTCATTTCAATGTGCCCGCCACCGCGGCTCGGCCAATTCTACGACTTCTTTTCGTTTTCACACCTTACTCCACCGGTCAACTGTCAGTTTTCAGATTTATTTGATTGTTCTTCTATCTGATAATATTGGCATTCTCAAATTAGTTTTTATTTTCTAATCAATTCGGTGCTTTGGGTGTGGAAATTGCAGACATTCGGAGATCAACGCGTCCTTTCCTCGAGGATAAAACAGAGGATGATTTCTTTCAGATTGATGTAAGCTCCTTTTCTTGTATTGTTTTCCTCAATAGCTTCGGCTTATTAATTGGTTTTGCATAGCCATAAGCCATTCAGTTGATATGGAATTGAGAAAATGTTGATTACAGGTTAAGGTATGCAGTGGAAAGCCAATGACAATTGTGTCATCACGGAACGGATTTTATCCTGCGGGAAAACGTTTGCTTCTCTTCCATTCTTTGGTTGATCTGCTTCAGCAGATTAGTAGGGTCTTTGACGCTGTAAGTTGTAATCCAATTCCACATTTTCCTCTCTCTAGAGTTTTTGAGTCATGGCATACATGTTTTCTGATTGTTTTACTGGAACTATGATTTTTCTTGCAGGCATATAAGGCTCTCATGAAAGCTTTCACAGAGCACAACAAAGTAGGTTATTTCTACATTTCTTGTGCTTCTATATTGGATATGAATTGGGGAATTAATAATTACCTAAAGTTTTCTTGTTATTATCAAATTTCATTTCAGTTTGGCAATCTTCCTTATGGTTTTCGGTCAAATACATGGGTTGTTCCTCCAGTTGTTGCTGATAACCCGTCTGTTTTCCCTCTGCTTCCAATGGAAGATGAGAAGTGGGGAGGAAATGAAGGTGGACAAGGAAGATGTGGAAAACATGATCACAGGCCATGGGCTAAGGAACTTGCAATTCTGGCATCAATGCCCTGTAAAACAGCCGAAGACAGGCTAGTTCGGGATAGGAAAGCCTTTCTACTCCACAGTTTATTTGTCGATGTCTCCGTGTTTAGAGCTGTTGCATTTATAGAACATATAGTTGAAAATAATCAGTACTCTTCTGATGATACCACCCAATTATTTTCACACGAGGAAAAAGTTGGAGATCTGATTATTAATGCGACAAGAGACGTTCCAGATGCAAGTACGAAGTTGGATTGTAAAAATGATGGGGGCAGAGTTCTCGGTATCTCTCAGAGAGAGCTTGCCCAGAGGAATTTACTAAAAGGAATAACTGCTGATGAAAGTGCAACTGTTCATGTTAGTAAAAGATTTTTTCATGTGATTATTATCTTCATTTATGCTATAGCTGGTTGTATGAACTCAAGAAATCACTTTCTGGTTGTAGGATACTTCTACTTTGGGTGTTGTGGTTGTTCGACACTGTGGCTACACTGCTGTAGTAAAGGTTTCACCCGAGGTAAACTGGGATGGGATCTCTCTTCCTCAAGATATAGAAATTGAGGACCAGCCTGAGGGAGGTGCCAATGCGTTGAACAGTAATAGGTCAGTTCAGCTGCTTGGATCATGAATGGCTCATGATTTATGATATTTATTATCAATATTTTATATCTTCTTTTTGTTGTTTTGTTGAGTTCCTTGATTCTAGTGTAAAGTGTGTTGGCATAAGCAAAAAATACGGTTACACTTTTTTTTGAGAGGATTACCTCTGTGGCTTTCAATGCCCAATAAGAGTATTTTTATTTGCTAACTGCCATTTTCTTAAAAATATTTCAGCTTGAGAATGCTATTACATAAGTCATCCTCATCTCAATCGCCTAGTACAGTCCAACGAGTGCAGATTAGTGATTCTGAAAGTTTAAGTTCTGGTAGGGCTTTGGTGAGGAAAGTTTTAGAAGATAGTCTGCTGAAGTTGCAGGAAGAATCTAGTAAGCAAACTAAGTCTATTAGATGGGAGCTAGGAGCATGTTGGGTTCAACATTTGCAAAATCAGGCTTCTGGGACAACCGAATCTAAGAAACATGAAGAAACTAAGCCTGAACCAGCTGTGAAAGGACTTGGAAAGCAAGGTGCATTGCTAAAGGAGATAAAGAAGAAACTAGATGTCCGAAGTACTAAAGCTGAAGAGGGAAAAGATCTTTCCACGACTGATATGAACAAGAAAGTGGATGGCACTAATCAGACAGAGCTAGAGAAGAAAGAAGAAGAAATGGAAACCATGTGGAAACAGCTGGTCCATGAAGCTGCGTATATTCATCTCAAAGAATCAGAAACTGGTCTTCACCTAAAGGTATATCTGCTGCTGTTTCAGAACTATCTGTCTTAATATTTTCCTGTGTTCTCTCAAGTCTCGACATTCATTATCTTAAATTATTAAGTCATTTTAATGAATATTGCAGTTCATATTTTCATGGAATTTAGGGTTTATTTTGCTTGCTTTACACAGTATCAACCTTATTTATTTTCAAACAACATTTGTTTATTTGTTCTGATTTTGCAGTCACCCACTGAACTGATTGAAATGGCACATACATACTACGCAGATACTGCTCTTCCTAAACTGGTTAGTTTGTTAGTAATCAACATTTCTTTCTTACTATTGATATGTTTCTGATCATATATGCATAATATCTTACATTAACTTTTCAGGTTGCAGATTTTGGTTCCCTTGAACTATCACCAGTTGATGGAAGAACTTTGACCGACTTCATGCACACTAGAGGTTTACGGATGTGTTCTTTAGGGCGTGTGGTAACTTCTTAATTTCTTTTTATTTCTCGTATCATTCTAATATTAATGCTATTGCATGAATTAAGTTTCATAGTCTAAGAAGATTTTATAAATGGGGCATCTGCGACAATAATGGACTTACTTCTAGAGTGCGTCAGATGGGGCATCCGTCTACAGTTGGCCTATTCAGTTTCTGTTTAAATTGAGCAAGCTATCTAGAATGTGTGTTGGGGTGGGGGTACTGATGGCCGATGTATTTTGGGGAATTCTCTACTGCCAAAAGGTAGAGATAGTTGCATATATATATATATATATATATATATATATATATATATATATATATATATATATACATATATATACATATATGTGTGTGTCTATATATATTATATGTCACTAATACTTAATTATATAAAAAAATTATTAATGTAATTTCTATCTAAATATAGTGAATACATTAATAATGACCCATTCAAGGTCTCGTATAATCGTTGCCTTAAGGTTAGGATCATTTTCAGATATTAAAAAATTTCTCAAAATTCAGAGGTGAATTAATTTGATAGATTCTTTTGACTTGCAAATGAATTAATAAAAAAGCCATTGATAATTAAAATGATACCTTTTGATTATATTGTGTCTGGTACAGCACTAACTAACTAGAAGCATACTATATAAACAGAGGGTGACAATATATATTATTTTATTTCATATGATTTTTTTTTTATAATTCGGTTTTTAGTACTGTGAGGCGCTCTACTGGAACTAATTCGCACTACATAATTACTCAAACATTTTTTGATGATTTTTTTTACTTAAGGAGTATTTTACACTTTCTAAATTATGAGCGGAGATAATTTATTTATTTATTATAAATAAAAACTAAAATGAAATAAATTGATGAGTTCATTCCATGATAAGGGTTCTGAATGTTTTGGCATAATGGTTAAGACTGAAATTGTAATCTTTACAAATCTCAAATTAGAATTATGCGTGGATCGATGTGAGTTATTTCCATTTAATGTAAATACAATTGCACAAATTAAAAAAATTGCTATAAACATAAATTGAATAGTAAATACTAACTTAATCCTTGCCAAGTAGCAATAGAAAAAACACTTTAAAATTAAGTGGAAAAAAAGGAAAAAAAGAGATTTATGAAAAAAAAATTACAGCAACTAGACAATATTTTTTCTTATATTCAAATCAACTATTGCTATAAATCATATAATAATAACTTACAAGAATCAATGCAATTGTAGTTATATTATTCTCAAACTTTTTGGCAATATTATTGTTGGACCCAGTAAGGGTGTTAAATAGGTCAGAGGGGGGGGTGAATGACTCTTTTCGAGTTTTCGTCTAATCTTCAGAAGACTGCTTCTGAAGTAGCTTCTGAGTAAGTATTAGTTACTCAGAGTCCCCCTTTGTAA